>DF360977.1:0-44277 GCA_000787875.1 Solanum virginianum | reverse complement strand
TCGTACCCAACCCATCCGTATGTTTTTAAGGATTCTTCACTCGGATCCCAGGATGACGCCATAATTTGTCGACTAACACCCACAAAAAATGGCTAAAATCGCCTATTTCTCCTTCCATGGGCCATAAAATCCTACATGGGCCCCGCAAATGCCGGCGGACCACCTGGGCCGCTTTCTTGGCTTGTGCCTGACCCACTTGTTTGATTTTTTTGGATTCTTCGCTCGGACCCCAGGATGGCGCCAGAATCTGTGGGCTAACACCCACGGAAAATGGCCGAAATTGCCTGTTTCTCGTTCCTTGGGCCATAAAATCCTATTCGGGCCCCGCCAATGCCTCCGGACCACCTTGGCTTGCTTGTCGGGCTCGTGTTTGATCTACCTGTATGATTTTTCGGGATTCTTCGCTCGGAACCCTGGATGGCGCCAGAATCCGTGGGCTAACACCCACGGAAAATGGCTGAAATTTCCTATTTCTCCTTCCTTGGGCCATAAAATCCTACCCGGGCCTCGCTAATTCCGTCGGACCACTTGGGCCACTTTTCGGGCTTATGCTCGACCCACTTGTATGATTTTTTAGTATTTTACGACTGGAACCCAGGATGGCACCAGAAACCCTGCGCTAATACCCATGGAAAATGGTCGAAATCGTATGTTTCTCTTTCCTTGGGCCATAAAATCCTACACGGGCCCCTGTTGGACCACTTTGGCCACTTACCAGTCTCGTTCCTGACCTACCCGTATGATTTTTTGGGATTCTTTGCCCGGAACCCCAGTTGGCGCCATAATCTGTGGGCTAACACCCATGGAAAATGGCCGAAATTGCCTGTTTCTCCTTCCTTGGGCCATAAAATCCTACTAGTCCCCCTTCAACACTGTCAGACCACTTGGGCCACTTTTAGAGCTCATTCCTGATCCACCTGTATGAGTTTTCAGGATTCTTTTCCCAGAATACCAATTGGCGCCAGAATCCGTGGGTTAATACCCACGGAAAATGGATGAAATCGCCTGTTTCTCCTTCCTTGGGCCATAAAATCCTACCAGGCCCCTGCCAACGTCGCTGGACTACCTGGCCCGCTTGTTGGGCTCGTCAACCTACCCATGTGATTTTTTGGGATTTTTTGCCCGGAACCCCAGTTGGCGCCAGAATCCGTGGGCTAACACCCACGAAAAATGGTCGAAATCGCCTATTTCTCCTTCCTTGGGCCATAAAATCCTACCAGGCCCCTGCCAACGTCGCTGGACTACCATCATCTCTTGGAACCCTAGATGGCGCCAGAATCCGTGGGCTAACACCCACGAAAAATGGTCGAAATCGCCTATTTCTCCTTCCTTGGGCCATAAAATACTACCAGGCCTCCGCCAACCTCGCCAGACCACCTGGACTATTTTACGGGCTTATTACGGACCTACCTATATGATCTTTCGGGAATCTTGCACCGAACCCCTATGCAGCCCCAAAATCATGGGCTAACACTCACCTCCTAGACCCACCTGTATAATTTTTAGAAATTCTTCACTTGGAAACCCAGATAGCGCCAGAATTCGTGGGCTAACACTCATTGAAAATGGCCAAAATCGAATCGCCTATTTCCTATTTTTTTGCCCATAAAATACTACCAGGCCTCCGCCAATATTGCTGGGCCACTTATTGGGCTCCTTACGGACCTAACGGTATAATTTTTCAGGAATCCTACACCGGACCCCATGCAGCCCCAAAATCCTTGGGCTAACACCTATAGAAAACTCCTGAAATTGCTTGTTTCCTATTCCTTGGCCTATAAAATCCTACCAAGACTTGTTACCGACCCACTCATATGATTTTTAGGGAATCTTGCTTCAGAACCCCAAGTAGCGCAAGAATTTTTGGGCTAACACGCATGTAAAACTATCGAAATCACTTGTTTCCTATTCATCAACCCATAAAATCCTACCAGGCCTCCACTAATGTTGCCAGTCCAAACGGGGCGCTAGCCAGGCTCGTTGCCAACCCACTCATTTGATTTTTCAGGAACCTTACACCGAAACCCCGTGCAGCTCCAAAATTCGTGGGCTAAACTGCCGAATTCACCTGTTTCCTATTCATCAGTCCATAAAATACTACCACGCCTTCGCAACGCCACCGGGATACCTTTGCCACTTACCAGGCTCATTGCCGACCCACTTGCATAAGTTTTTGAGAATCTTGTGTTGGAACCCCGCGCAGCGCTAGAATCCATGGGCTAACACCGACAAAAAACTGCTAAAATGGCATGTTTCCTGTTCATCGGCCCATAAAATCCTACTAGGCCTCGGCCAACGCCGTCGGGCCACCTGGGCACTTGTTGGGCTCATTATCGACCAAGTTATTTTATTTTTTGAGAATCTTGTGCCGAAACCCCGTGCAACGCCAGAATTTGTGGGCTAACACCCATAAAAAATTACTGAAATCGCTTGTTTCCTGTTCATCGGCCCATAAAATCCTACCAAGCCTCTGCCAATGTTGTCGGGCCACTTGGGCTGCTAGTCGGGCTCATTGTCAACTCACTCGTGTCATTTTTCAAGAAATTTATGTTGGAACCCCATCTAGCGCCAGAATTCATGGGCTAACACCCACGAAAAACTACTGAAATCACTTATTTCTTGTTCATTGGCCCATAAAATCTTACCAGGCCTCGACCAAAATTGTCAGGCCACCTAGGTCATTTTCCGAGCTTATTGCTGACCCACTTGCATGATTTTTTGAAAAAATTACGTTGGAACCCCGTACAATGCTAGAATCCATGGACTAACACCCATGGAAAACTACCGAAATCGCCTGTTTTCTGTCCATCAGCCCATATAATTATACCTGGCCTCCAGCAATGCCGCTGGGCCACCTAGGCTACTTGCCAGGCTCGTTATTGACCCACTCGTGTCATTTTTCAGGAATCTTACGCTGGAACCCCGTGCAGTGCCAGAATCTGTGGGCTAACACTCATGGAAAACTGTCGAAATCGCCTATTTCCAGTTCATCGGCCCATAAAATCCTACTAGGCCTCCGCCAATGCCATTGGGCCACTCAGCCCGCTTGTCGGGCACGTTGTTGACCTACTTGTATGACCTTTTTTGGGAATATTGTGCCAGAACGTCGTGCAGCGCCAGAATCCATGCGCTAACACCCATGAAAAAGTGCCAAAATCGTCTGTTTCTTGTTTGTTGGCCCATAAAATCCTACCAGGCCTCCGCCAGTGTCGTCGAGCCACCTAGGCCTCTTGCCAGGCTCATTGCCGACCCATTCATATGAGTTTTTAAGAATCTTACATCGGACCCCCGTGCAGCGCCAGAATCTGTGGGCTAACACCCACAAAAAATTGTTGAAATCAGTTGTTTCCTGTTTATTGGCCCATAAAATTCTACCAGGCCTCCGCCAATGTCGTCGGGCTACCTGGGCCTCTTGCCAGGCTCATTGTGAACCCATCCGTAAGATGTTTCAGGAATATTGCTGTAACACCCCACACATTATATATATGAGTACTATGTATATCAAACATGATATGAACTTCAAACTAATGCCAATTTTTAAAAATGTTTGAATATCGCATTAAAGGGCGATATGTATATCTAATGCTTGAGAGGGTTGAGTGTAGACATGTTTTGTGTCAAGTTGAGGATATTATGTGTTAAGGGTGTATCTTTGGCCCATGTTTTAGTACTATAAGTGGGTTGTACTAACAGCCCAATATGAAGAATGAAAGAGGCCCAATTACATTCTAACTCACTTAACTAATTGGGCCAAACTTTAAGTGAAGAGTAACTTGGAAATAGGCAGCCCAAGCCCATCAATTTGGAGATCCATTTTGGCCCAAGTTTAAGGACTAAGTTGCTGCATCACTAGCTTAATAATATCTCATAATATGTGGCCAAAATTTCATGGTTAAGTCAGCCAAAGTGAGCTTTAAAAAAGGGCTCAAAACAGCAATCACCAACTGTCTAATAGATGCTAATATATGGTTAAAAATCTAAGAGTAAGTTGGCCAAGTGACCCTTTTAAAAAGGGCTCAAAACAACAAACTATTTCATCAATCGTTGGATCAAATTTTCAGCTTCTAAGAAACTCTTTTCTCTCCTTTATTTACATCAAAGAGCAGCTAAAATAACCCTCTAGGGTTCTTGAAGGACACCTTAATCTTGAAGGCTAAGGTAAGGAATTTTAAGTATGTGTTTAGTATGGTTTTCTCATGACGAACAAGAGAGTATGTTGGTTGTGTTGATGCTGGAATTATTGGACAGCATATGTTGAAACGTTTTTGTATATTTTTACTTGTTAATTAGAAGGTTTTATCTTCTTGGTTGGTTGTATTATTAGTTAAGATATATTTATGTAGCAAAGGTTCGGTTAGTAATAGTATAACCATGTTGTTTCACTGCTTTTACAGTCCATAGAAGTGAGTTCTTTTATGATGTGGCAATTATGTCCTTGATTGGAACTTGTGGACTGATGTATACAAGGCTATTGCTTCGCGTCTTTCATGACTGATTTGGTACTGTTATGAGACTATTTTAAGGCTGTTATTATGTATAAATGTGTTGAGGACAGGTTGGGATAGGTTTGGGATTGTGGACATTGAAAGGTAACAAAAGAATGTGACGTTATGTCGCCCGTTTGTATGTTGTGTAAAATTGCTAGCGTTCTGTTTTGTGAGCTGTTATAAGACTGTCGTAGCACTAATATAGGTTGTACATGATGTATATATGAGAATGTACATTAGAAAATATGATTAGAGGCCAAAAAGTTAAAAGAATATGCTCGGGTTATAACTACATGTTCGCTGCCCGTGTGTTGTTTATAATAAAGGCACTTACCAACTCCAACATGACTATTAACTATGTCTCCACTCTTTTACGTGTTCATATGATTTCCTACATAGTCATCTTCATAGCTACATACATATGTGGATACCAACTTACATGAGTTCTTGTTGCCAAATAAAGTCCATAAATTGTTTCATCTCATACGCATTTCATTATTTGTGTAACGTACTCTTTTCACTGTCATATTGTCTCGTATGGTTATCTACATGTCACATGTTTCCTACACAGTTCTACAGCTCCAATATTACATAGTTCTACAGCTCCAGTATTACACAGTTTTACAGCTCCAGTATTACACAATTTTACAGCTCCAATATCGGACTCACCCGTATGATTTTTTGGGAATCATATGCCGAAGCCCCATGCAGCACCAAAATATGTGGGCTAACACCCACGAAAACTATCGAAATTGCCTTTTTCGGCTTCCCAAGCCCATAAAATCCTATCCGGACTCAACAACCACCGCCGGACCACTTGGACCTCTTGTCGGGCTCTTTGCAGACCCACCCATATGATTTTTGAACTCGATACAGTTTACCACTGGGTGAGAGAATCACCTAGCTAAGATCAATCCTATCACGGGAGGCAGCCCGAGGGGGCTCAGGAAGACCCTAGCAAAGGGACGAACTCGATACAGTTTACCACTGATCAGTTGGTCTTTCATAGTATATGTTATGCACAGATTTCATAGTAAAGGTAAAGTGTTATAAAGAACATAAAGTATATGATCCCATAATATGACTAAAGGTGGTTTCTTATCACACATCAGTGCATAGTTTCATTTGAGTTGTTATTTCATGTACAGTATTTCCTGCCTTACGTATTCAATACATTATCTCGTACTGACGTCCCTTACGGGGGACTTTCATTTCATGCTGTAGGTACAGGCGCTAGTAGATCTCCCCAATAGGAGTACAGGATTTCCAGCTGTGGTTACCAAGCTCCAGGTTGCTTTGGGGCTTGCATGTCTAAAGCATATATTATTTTGTGTTGTACAGTTAGCTGAGGCGGGGGTTGTCCCGACCCTTATCAGATACTTGTCCATATGTAGAGGCTTTGTAGACTATGTAAAGTAAAATGTGGTCAGATCTCGTACTTTAAACAACGTGGCCCCAACGGCCTAGTCATATGCATTTTCTTTTGGCTTGTGAGTACTGTTTACTTTTTTAAGAGATAACTTAAGGTGGAAATTCCTTACAATGTATATAGAAAGCGCATAGATACAGGTTGGTTCTCCCGGACCTTATCGGTAACGGATGTCAGTCCGCCTTAATGGGATTTTGGGCGTGACACTTGCGCTGGACCCCTATGCAGCCCCAAAATCTGTGGGCTAACACCCACAATCTGTCAAAATCACCTGTTTCTAATTCCTTGGCCCATAAAATCCTACCAGGCCTCCGCCAACGCCATAGGTCTACCTGGGCCAATTGCTGAGCTTGTTACGGACCGACCCGTATGATTTTTCTAGAATCTTGCATTAGACCCCCATGTAGCCCCAAAATCTGTGGGCTAACACCCACAGAAAACTGTCGAAATCGCTTGTTTCCTTTTCCTTGTCCCATAAAATACTACCAGGCCTCCGCCAACGCTACAGGACCACCTGGGCCACTTATCAGGCTCATTGCAGACCCACCCGTATAATTTTTTAGGAATCTTACGTTGGAGCCCCATGTAGCCCCAGAATCTGTGGGCTAACACCCACAGAAAACTGCAGAAATCCCTTATTTCCTGTTTCTTTGCCTATAAAATCATACCAGGCCTCCGCCAACGCTGCCGGGAAGCCTCAACCAATTGCCAGCCTCATTGCAGACCCATCTGTATGATTTTTCAATAATTTTGCATCGGGCCCCCATGCAACCTCAAAATTCGTGGGCTAAAACCCACAGAAAACTGTCGAAATCGCCTATTTTCTATTCCTTGGCCCATAAAATCCTACCAGGCATCCGCCAACACCGTTGGACCATTTAGGCCTCTTCCTGGGCTCATTGCGCAAAACTCGTATGATTTTTTGGGAATCTTGTGTTGGACCCTTATGCAGCCCCAAAATCCATGGCCTAACCCTATAGAAAATTGCCAAAATCACATATCTCCTGTTTCTTGGCCCATAAAATCTTACCAAGCCTCCGCTAACGCCACCGAGTCACCTGGGCATCATTTCAAGCTCGTTGCTGACCCACTCATATGACTTTTTGGGAATCTTGCACCGGAGCCCCATACAACGCTAGAATTCGTGTGCTAACACCCATCGAAAACTGCCAAAATCGCCTATTTTGGCTTCCTAGGCCCATAAAAACATACCAAATCTCCCCCAATGCCGCTGGGCCACTTGGGCCTCTTGCCTGGCTTTGTGCGGACCCACCTATATGATTTTTTGGAAAATCTTACATCGAAGCCCCATGCAGTCATAGAATCCGTGGGCTAACACGCACAGAAAACTGTCGAAATCGCATGTTTCCTATTCCTTAGCCCTTAAAATTCTACCAGGCCTTCGCCAACATCGTCGGGCCACCTGGGCCTCTTGTCGGGCTCATTGCGGACTCACCCGTATGATTTTTTGGGAATCATATGCCGAAGCCCCATGCAGCACCAAAATATGTGGGCTAACACCCACGAAAACTATCGAAATTGCCTTTTTCGGCTTCCCAAGCCCATAAAATCCTATCCGGACTCAACAACCACCGCCGGACCACTTGGACCTCTTGTCGGGCTCTTTGCAGACCCACCCATATGATTTTTCAGAAATCTTGCGTCGAAGCTCCATGCAGCCCTATAATTCGTAGGCTAACACCCACTAAAAACTGTCGAAATTATCTATTTTGGCTTCCTAGGCCAATAAAATCCCACTAAACGTCCGCCAAAGTCGCTGGGCCACTTGGAACTCTTGTCGGGCATGTTGCGGACCCACCTATATAATTTTTTGAGAATCTAGCGCGGGAGCCCTATGCAGCCCCAAAATCCGTGGGCTAACACCCACACACAACTGCCGAAATCACCTGTTTCCTATTCTTTGGCCCATAAAATCCTACCAAGCCTCCACCAACGTTGTCGGGCCATTTGGACCTCTTGTCGGGCTCACTGTAGACCCACCCTATGTTTTTTGGGGAATCTTGTGTCAGAGCCCCATGCAGCGCCAGAATCTGTGGGCTAACACACACCGAACACTACTAAAATCGCCTGTTTCGGCTTTCTTGGCCCATAAAATCCTACCAGGCCTTCGCCAACGTCGTCGGGCCACTTGGGACTCTTGTCGAGCTTGTTGCGGACCCACTCGTTTGATTTTTTGGGAATCCTGTGTCGGAGTCCTATGTAGCGCCAGAATTTGTGGGCTAACACGCACAGAAAACTGTCGAAATTGCCTGTTTCGTGTTTTTTGGCCCATAAGATCCTACTAGGTCTCCGCCAATGTCGTCGGGCCACCTGGACCTCTTGTGGGCTCATTGCGGTCCCATTCATATGATTTTTTGGGAATCTTACACCGAAACCCCATGCAGCCCCAAAATCCATGGGCTAACACCCATAGAAAACTGTTGAAATCGCTTGTTTCTAGTTCCTTTGCCTATTAAATCATACTACATCTTCGCCAACGCCGCCGGGCCACCTGGGTCTATTGTTGGGCTCGTTGCAGACCCACCCATATGATTTTTCAAGAATGTTGCGCTGGAGCCCCATGCAACGCTAGAATCCGTGGCCTAACACCCACAGAAAACTGCTGAAATCGTCTGTTTCCTGTTCCTTGGCCCATAAAATTCTACCAGGCCTCCATCAATGCACCGGGTCACCTGGGCCTTTTGTCGGGCTCGTAGCGGACCCACTCATATGATTTTTTGGAAATCTTGTGCCGGAGCCCCATGCAGCCCCAAATCCATGGGCTAATACCCACAGAAAATTGTTGAAATCGCCTGTTTCCTATTCCTTGGCCCATAAAATCCTACCTGGTCTCCGCCAATGTCGTCGGGCCACCTAGGCCTCTTGCCGCCTTGGCCCATAAAATCCTACCTGGTCTCCGCCAATGTCGTCGGGCCACCTAGGCCTCTTGCCGGGCTCGTTGAAGACCCACCCGTATGATTTTTCTAGAATTTTGCGCTAGAGCCCCATGCAACCCCAGAATTCGTGGGCTAATACCCACAGAAAACTGGCGATATCGCCTGTTTCCTATTCCTTGGCCCGTAAAATCCTACCAGGCCTCCATCAATGCCATTGGGCCACCTGAGCCTCTTGTCGGGCTCGTAGCGGACCTACTCGTATGATATTTTGAGAATCTTATGTCGGAGCCTCATGCAGCCCCAAATCCATGGGCTAACACCCACAGAAGATTATCAAAATCGCATGTTTCCTGTTCCTTGGCCTATAAAATCCTACTTGGTCTCCGCCAATGTCGTTGGGCCACCTAGGCCTCTTGCCGGGCTCGTTGCAGACCCACCTGTGTGATTTTTCAAGAATTTTGCGTCAGAGATAACTCCCAAAATCGCTTGTTTCCTATTCCTCGGCCCATAAAATCCTACCAGGCCTTCGCTAATGCCGCCGGGTCGGCCTCGTTACGGACCTACCTATATGGGTTTTCGAGAATTTTGCATCAGAACCCCTGCAGCCCCAGAATCCCTGGGCTAACACCCACAGAAAACTACCAAAATCGTTTATTTCCTGTTCCTTAGCCCATAAAATTCTACCAGGCCTCCACCAATGCCGTCGGGTCACCTGGGCCTCTTTCCGGGCTCATTGCGAACCCACCCATATGATTTTTTGGGGATCTTGCGTCGGAGACCCATGCAGTCCCAGAATCTATGGGTTAACACCCCCAGAAAACTGGCAAAATAGTTTGTTTCTTGTTCCTTGGCCCATAAAATCCTACCAGACCTCCACCAACGTTGGCAGACCACTTGGGCCTCTTTTCGGGCTCATTTTTGACCCACCGATATGATTTTTCTTGAATCTTGCATCGGAGCCCCATGCAGCCCCAGAATCGTGGGCTAACACCCATAAAAACTGTCAAAATCGCTTCTTTCTAGTTCCTTTGCCCATAAAATCATACTACATCTTCGGCAACGCCGCCGGGCCACCTAGGCCTCTTGCCGGCCTCATTACGGACCCACCCCGTATGATTTTTCAAGAATCTTACGCTGGAGCCCCATGCAGCCCCATAATCCGTGGGCTAACACCCATAGAAAACTGTTGAAATCGCTTGTTTCCTGTTCCTTGGCCTATAAAATCCTACTAGGCCTCCGCCAACGCCACCGGGCCACCTTGGCCTCTTATCGGGCTTGTTTTGGACCCATCCATATGATTTTTTGGGAATCTTGCGCCGGAGCCCCATGCAAACTCAAAATTTGTGGGCTAATGCCCATAGAAAGCTATTGAAATCGTTTGTTTCTTGTTCCTTGGCCCATAAAATCCTACCAGGCCTCCACCAACGTCGTGGGGTCACTTGGGCCTCTTGCTGGACTCGTTGCGGACCCACCCGTATGATTTTTCGAGAATCTTATGCCGAAGCCCCATGCAGCCCCAAAATCCATGGGCTAATACCCACAGAAAACTGTCGAAATTGCTTATTTCCTGTTCCTTGGCCCATAAAATCCTACCAGGCCTCTACCAACGCCGCCGGGCCACCTGGGCCTCTTGTCGGGCTCGTTATGGATGGGTCGATTTAATTTATTTGAAAAGTTGGCCCGAATCTCCAAGCAGCGCCACAAACCATGGGCTAACACCCACGAAGAACTAAGAAAATTAACCGATTTGTGGACTTTTATATAATTTGTTGATATATTTGACTTCTTAAGTTATGAAAAAAATCATACCTATTCACTGGGTATGTTGTTAATATGACAAGAGGAAGTTGTTCAGATATAATCAAGTTATTTATCTTTACAATTTATGAAATTTGTTGATTGAGACTAAATGTCTTTAGCTCACCCAATTTTTACTGTTACAGACCCCAACCATCTAAGGCTTGACAGAATCGAATAATTTTGGTTCAAATCTTGTTTCTATATTTAAAAATTCATTCAATATATAAATTATAATAAAATTTCATGCACGTACGCTATCACACGACGAACCACAAAAAATGTGGGACACAATTAAAAAAATGTCAACTTTAATTATGTCATGGTGACTTTCTTGAATGTGGTAACAAAATACCTAGAGGAAAAAAAAATGACAACTTTAGATTAGGACAAAAATGGACACATTCATCTTTAGGTAATTTCACAAAGAGTTGCATAACCAATTTATAACAAATGTTGTATATGTTTGGTACCATAAAAGTTGTGGTAACATGAAACAATATATTTTCCTCAAAGTAGTTTTCTATTATTTGATTTGGGATCAAAAAATTAAAGAGATCAACGTTGATAGGAAATTTTTGTCCATCTTAAATCAAATATTAGTAGATAAATAAAAAAGAAAGGAGTATTAAATATTAGTGCTTCTGGTGTGGGTTTGATATGATGAGAAATTGTTTTCTTGAAAAATCTTTTATGGGAAAAGAAATATATTTATTTGTGTTTATTATGTAAATAAAATTATAAAAATATTTACATGTAATCTAGACACATTATATGGGTCGTGGGAGTTGGGTGGGATGAGCGAATCTATAGCCTATTATATGGTATAAATGAATCAGTCTTTTCACCAAACTAGTTATTTTATGTATAAATTTTCTAAAATTAATTGAATATTATTATTATTAGTTGGCACATCAAAGACTTTCTCTTTTCTCATTTTTTTAAGTGTTGCATCCATGTTATAAAAATTCTAAATTTGGTTCTTGAGATTATTGATTGAAGATGAAAATAAAGTGTGTTAGAGGGTAAGAGGACATAATCAACATGAAATACCACTTGTGAAACTTGTTTTTTTTTTGCTTTTTTCTAGAAAAATTCTTTTTCTCACTTTTAATAAATTTGATTTTTGAAAAAAAAATATTATTATTTTTTTTGACAAATCAACCTTACATACTAAACACATCCTCAAGAGTTAAAAGTCAAAAGTAACTGACGTACAAATAACAGCCACATACAAGTTTTTTTTAATTTATTGATTTGGTGGCTCTTTATGTCTTTATATACTAAAATATTATGCTGACAAAATAACAAGCCTTTGTTTGACAAAAAAGAAGAAGATAATGCAGTCTAAAGATAGTTCAAAATCCAACTTCAAGATTCCAAAGATTAAGTTCACACAACTCTTCATCAATGGAGAATTTGTGGATTCTGTTTCAGGTTTCATTCTTTTCAGTTTTCTTTTGTCTCTATTTGTGTTATCCTAGTGTAAAGTTTGATGTTAGAATCTATATTGTTCGGACTCTTCAAAAATATTATCGTACTTATACGAGAAGGATTTGATAAGCACCTGACGATAAGTTGGAACAAAAATCAATTTTCTCTGTTTTAGTTCTCTCTTCCTATTGATATTACTCCGTCTGTCTCAATTTATGTGACACAGTTGCTGGAATTTTTGAGAGTTGCACAGTTTTCTTTTGACTAGAACTTCTTTATATGTCAGTACTTTTTACGTAGTTCACGGTCAAATATCTATAGTAGATTTCTTAATGTACGATAAAAGTTATTGTGTTCACGTGAACCTGTAACCAGGCATCTAGACTCGCCCCCTTGGACCTTGCGTGTTTGGATAGAGTGTTGAAACAGATAATAAGCAAAAAAAAAAAAAAGGATGTTTATAGGACTGAATTAGGAACAAATTCAACTAGGCATCAAAAGAGAAGTAGTCAAATCATTTTTACTCATGTGTTAAGTTTGAAATGCAATGTAAAAAGGGCAGCCCGGTGTACTAAAGTTCCCGCTATGCACAGGATCAGGAAGGATGCGACCACAGGGATCTATTGCAGACAGTCTTATCTCTAGAATTTAAATAAAAAGGTTGGAAATTTGTTCTGCAGGAAGGACTTTTGAAACGATTGATCCAAGAAATGAGGAGGTGATTGCAAGTATTGCTGAAGGTGACAAGGACGACGTTGATTTGGCTGTCAAAGCTGCACGTGAAGCTTTCGACAATGGCCCTTGGCCTCGCTTATCACCCAAGGTAACTTTATGTAACAACAAATTATTCCTTGCTTTGGTAAGCAACATCTAGTTGTAGTAAAATGAAAAATTGTAAAATATCAAAAACTTGCGATGGAGTAATACTATATTTATTTTGTTTATACAATTCCGAGTCTACTGCTAGTAAATTCGTTCTTGATCTAAATTATGGAGAGGTAACAACAACACGATGTTCACGTTATAGCCAATAGGACAGGGAAGTTGAAAATGACGAAAACTTAGTTCAAACGTTAAAAACTTGTCTGAAATATTGTTGTTTAGTATTAGCCTATGGTTGCCTGAACAGACTAGTCTATGCGAAGTCAACTTGCCTCGATACAGACAGTTCAAATGGATGGGATCTTTTGAAGATCTCCTTTTCTTCGGAGCACTATTTGGTATACATGCTACTTCTTTATTTTGTATTATGTCCATTTGAGGGTACGACGGGGCCCTATTATTTTGGCGGAACTGCTTAATCAGGAGAGGAGAAGGATAATGCTGAAGTATGCGGACTTAATACTAGAACATGCAGAGGAAATAGCTGTGTTGGATGCAATGGATGCAGGAAAGTTGTTTAGTGCTGCTAAGAGCACTGATGTACCTCATGTAGCGGACGTTCTCGGTTATTATGCTGGTGCAGTGGATAAAATTCATGGGACGACCCTCAAGATGTCACGTATGATGCAAGGATACACATTGCTCGAACCAATTGGTGTTGTTGGACACATTATTCCTTGGAATTTCCCGAGCCAGATGTTTATATATAAGGTTGCTCCTGCATTAGCTGCTGGTTGCGCCATGGTCGTTAAACCTGCTGAACAAAAACTTAAGAATTTTCAGCAGTCGTTCCTACATGCTGAATGACGAATCCATATATTTTTCCTTTCAAGCACTCTATCTTCTGAATCAATTTCTCATCCTTTTGTGAGACTACCGCTCTCTATTATGCTTATTTGGCTAAGCAGGTATTCATCTACATCGTATCTCAAATGCTCCATCCGGCATCAATTGCACGGTGAACTATTCGATCAAACAGATAATATTATGTCACTGAAGTCTATGTTTGTATACTTTGTTGAATCAGGCTGGAATTCCGGACGGAGTGATCAATGTGGTAACAGGATTCGGGCATACTGCTGGTGCTGCACTTAGCTCTCATATGGATGTAGACAAGGTAAAATTCCCAACTGTCCATGAAAGTTAATTAAGCATAGTGACGGGAGCTAGAATTTTTACTAAAAGTAAGTCAAAATATAAAGAACTTAACACACAAAGAAGTAATACGGTTGTGGGGAATCCTCACAAAAGGGATGAACTCCCTTTAGCCACAGTAGCTAACGCTAGATGTCGTACTAGTGTGGAAAATCCTTGTTCTTCCAATAGGAGGACAGACTAATGTCACCTGCTTATAATGTGTTCTTATAGATATGCTTCACGGGGTCGACAGAAGTTGGACGTTTAATAATGCAGGCAGCAGCAACAAGCAATTTGAAGCCTGTCTCGCTAGAATTGGGAGGCAAGTCGCCTTTTATAGTATTTGATGATGTAGATGTGGACAAATTTGCACCTCTTGCTTTTGTTGGAGCACTATTCAACAAGGTAGACTGAATTCCATACTGTCTTTCGTTCCTTGTATGTTCTCAATCGAATAAGTGAGTGTTTTTTTCGCTTTCCATTTCCTATCAGGGAGAAATTTGTGTGGCTGGATCCCGCCTTTTCATCCAAGAAGGAATTTACGATAAATTTGTCAAGAAATTGGTGGAGATGACAAAAACATGGGTGGTTGGTGATCCTTTTGATCCAAATACTCGTCAAGGACCACAAGTATACATTAGAAATCTTTGTTTAACATGTTGTTGCTATCATTTGCTTTGTTTCCCTAGTGTCCGTTGACACACAGTTTACCATCGGTTTGCAGATTGACAAAACACAGTTTGAAAAGGTACTTTCATACATTGAACATGGAAAGAGGGAAGGAGCAACATTGTTAACTGGGGGCAACGCATTCGATATGAAGGGTTATTTCATCGAGCCAACCATATTTGTTGATGTCACTGTAAGCATTCTAAAACTATTCTGTCATATTTGAATGCTATGATCAAACATAAACCATGTTATATCATGTTAACGCGTTTGGCAGGATGACATGACAATTGCAAAAGAAGAAATATTTGGACCTGTTTTGTCAGTAATGAAGTTCAAGTAAGTCGATCCCACTATTAGCAATCTTTCCTTCTCGGTATGGTTAGTATTTCATCGTGTGACGGATTGCAGGACTGTAGAGGAGGTTATTAAGAGAGCTAACTGTACACAGTATGGACTAGCAGCAGGTGTAATGACCAATGACTTGAACATTGCCAACACAGTTTCAAGATCGATTCGAGCTGGTACTGTCTGGATAAACTGTTACTTTGCTTTCGATCCGGATTGCCCAGCTGGAGGATACAAAAGCAGTGGCTTTGGAAAAGATTTAGGAATGGAAGGACTTCATAAGTTTCTTCAAGTTAAATCTGTAGTCACTCCCATTTACAACTCTCCTTGGCTATAAATATCTCATGTAAATGTAACCAGACAAATATATTTTGGCTGAATCTTCAATCTCTATAAATAAAAGGTTTGCTTTAAAACCAGTTCAAGCTGATGATTGGCCCTTTATCCGCAATCGCTTCATTCATAAACGAGAAATATGATACCCAGTGTAATCTCACAAGTAGGGTCTAGGGACGGTGGGTGTGTACATAACCTCACCTCTACCTTCTGAAGATAGAAAGACTATTTTCGATGGACTGTCAGCTCAAGTAAAGCATAATAGAATCAAGTATGGAAAGACCACTGTGATACATTAAACAGAAATGCTGAAAGGAAATCAATTTAACCAACAATTATCATGAAAGGTTTAAACACTAGAGAATTAACATGTGATAGCAGTGACTATCATCTTCTTGCGCGAACGAATGTCTGAAGCATGGAGTTGAAGAATTTCAACTCTGCTAAAAGTTATGAAACACTCACTATCCTAACATTGAAGAAAGAGAACACAAAACTTAAGAATTTTCAGCAGTCGTTCCTACATGCTGAATGACGAATCCATATATTTTTCCTTTCAAGCACTCTATCTTCTGAATCAATTTCTCATCCTTTTGTGAGACTACGCGGTCCAACCAGCTATTGACTCGCTTGAGTTGTGACAAAATAGCAGTAATTGAACCACAGTTGGAAGAAGCTCCATCAGAAGCCAGGGAGCAATTCTTGAACACAAGAAAACCTGCATCTAGTGACTCTTCAACAAAAGTGATGAACCACATTTGCATCTCAGATTGCAACTTCTTTGCTAGTTCTACTGTCTCATTCATCCCATTACCCCTTGTCCAAAATCCAGTCACTGCTGAAACCATCAATGGATTCTTGTTAGACGGTTTTGTTGATTGATATGTTGGAGAGCTCTTCACTGATGCTGATTGAGTTCCGCTGTTCTGATTTGTTAAGAGAGATACGATTTCAAGATCAGTTGCTAGAGCAGCCTCAACCCAAAGAAGAGATGATTTTGGTTGCTCCAACATAGTCATATTCTCATTAGATTTTTGCAGGCCACGATTGCTGGTGATTGATTCCGCAACACATGTTGATTTCACTACATCTTCGTAAATTGACATGAAACGATCAATGCTTGGTAAAGGGTTTTTGGGGTTGGACGTTGAGCGTAGATCTGCAAACATACTGCACAAAGTAGACAGAACTAAGAAAATGAAAGAGAGATCCAATAAAGCATTGTCCACAAGCATTTCTCATTTGCATGTTTTGAGCTCAAAGATATTTAAGTGGCATACACCATACAGTTACATTTTGGAATAATAATGAGATGGCGACAATAACAACATACCCAGTGTAATCCTACAAGTAAGGGATAATGAGATGGAAATGATATAAAATTGCTCGTTTTGGCATATAATGTGATGGCAAAGCTCTAAAAGGGTGGTCACATTTACCTTAAACTTCTAAGAATAGTCTCAGTAGCAAGGGCCTCTTCCAAGGCTTCAGCAGCAGCTGTTGAAGCAATTATTCTCCTTTGCATAGCCTCCTGCACCAGCAAATTGACCATTTAAGTGATCATTCTTCAATTATAAACACGGAGAACAAAAACTTTTAAATCGATGTAATGTGGCTTCCTATTTATGATCACTTATTTCATGACAGTTCAATGGGTTGCACAGACGGGAGCTCTTCAAATAGCTGGAATATTCAATACATTGGGTGTAACATTTGCATGTTTGAAGTGATCAACCTGAAAAGGGAAAGAACCGTGGACAAGCTACTTGGATGATCAAGCATTAGTAACCATTTTTATGCACATCTAGTAATGATGAAGTTCCTTCGTGTATAGAGACAACCTACCATCACTTTCTTGGCCTCACCATTGTAAATAGTCCTTAAACACTTTCTACATACCAAAAATATATATACAGAAACAGCTTAATAAGGTCAGTTCCATTGATCTTTCCTAAATCCATAGAAATCATCACCTAGAGAAATCGTGCTATCATTCTTAGTTATAAATTATAAGAACAAACTTCATTACTTTCAAAAAGCCATTATGCTTCTCCATTAGCTTAACAAAATCATTAGATGCAACAAATCAGCTAATGCGGGATAGTAGCACATTCAAGTTACAAGTTCCCATCCATACCTTTCCAAGCTTCGCGAGTTCTGAGGATACGGAGTGTAGTGGTACACTCCCATCAGTCCACTTCTTCTCATGAACCGGAATCACTGGAGCTGCATTATTAGGCTTTTCAGTGTCAGGGGAACTTTCCGCAGCACAAGATTTCACTTTTCCTTCACTTCCAAAATCATCAGCATGACAGCTTACATCACTCAATCGCCTAGAAATAGCAGCCTGAAAAATAAACACAAAATTTTCAAATTAAAAATTTGTCTTCAAATTTTTACATTCACTCACAAAAGTTCATAATTTTGTTCAACTAAAATGCATATCCAAACACAACTTCAAGTTCCAAAAAGTCAGAACTTTAAAAGACTCAAACTTTCAAGTTTCAATTTCAAAATCAAGTTCAACCCTGAAAGTAACTGGTTCAAACAAAGAGGCACAGCTATAGGAATCAACAACAACAAACCCTGTGTATCCCGATAACCGCGATCTAGCTCATATACATTAATACATTACACATGGAAATCAAGAGGGTACAAAGAAATGTCACCTGAGTTCTCAGAATTGCCTGAATATCCGGTTTTTTCTTCGACGAAACCTTCTCTGTTTGTTCCAAAGAATCACCACTATTTGCTGGACCTTCATCCCAGCTCTTTCTACTTGATTTACCAGACCCCACAATTGCCTCTGAAACTTTGGAAATTCCAGAAGCAATAGTAGTCATCTTCTTCTTTCCAGAAGAATCTACAGCAGGAGAAACCTTAAGACCACCAGATAGTCGTCGTCCAGGTGATAACGACATTCGTCTAGCCACCAATGGACTTGCTTGCCTTCTCCCTGATGTAGGTGATGGCTGTCTATACCTTGATGGAACTATAATAGCTGGTTCTTTCGATGTCCTCCGATTTTCCTCTTTTGCAGCTACCAAACTTGGTACCACAGTCTTTGATGGCACTGGTGATGCTGATCTCTTTACTTTCCCAGCTGGTGATGGATCTCTTTCAGCTACCAAATTCTTCTTCCCTGCTGATACTGATCTCTGTTTAACTGATGCCGGAGACGAAAATCTCTTCGGAGGATTAACTTTTTCAGAAGAATTCTTGTTCAAATTTTCCTTAGTTTCAACATTTTCTTTTGGTGCAAGCACTTCTCTTACCCTGAGTTTCTCCTTCCCATCCTTCGAACCTGGACCCGAACCCGCCTCTGTTCTTCCATTTTTCGACAAATAAGCAGCAATAGGATCCGAATCTGAAACGGGTTGGATGAGAAAACCCCCACCAGAAATCCGAGCAATCAACGGTTCCGGCGAGCCAATGAACCCATGCCGACCAGCAATAGGCCGAATATTAACTGCCCGTGGAACAGGCGGAGAATCGAAGCTGAACCGGTCCACATGAACAAACTGACCGAGCTGAAGCCGGTTCGTGAGGATGAGATCTGTGTCTTTCTCCGAAAGGGAAACGTAGGTGGAGTTGAGAGAATCCGAAAGCTGAACAAAAAACCCATTGTGGGGCCACAGTGAATCGGAAGTTGAAAGCGCCGGTACAATTCCGATCACCTGTAACAATGGCGTACGGTGGTCGCCGGTGACTCTTGTACCGGTGTTCATCGACTGAAGTAACTTCAGTAGAATTCCTGGAGTAAGAGTTGCCATTGTTAGCTATGGAGAAAACAAAAAATTTCAGAGCAAATTATATAGGGGGTGGGGGGTGGGGCGTGGGGGTGGGGTTACGAAGAAGAAGGAGAAATGGCCGTTAGTGAAATTCAAAAAATGAGCGGTATTAATAATTGCATATTTTTGAATTTGAGATTCAAGTGGGGACAAATGAGATTCGAAAGCATAACGGTTCATCTAGTAGGCGTTTGGACATACAAATTATGAAAAAAATAAAATAAAATTGAAGTTACGAGTGAACATGATTAATACAAAAGTGAAAATTATTCATGATCAAATAGATATTTAATCTGCAATAAAAGTGTAATATCATCTTTCTTCGACTCTTAGTTACTACTATTTATTGAGTAATTCATTCGTAATTATCTCATAAATAAGCCACTCGGTCTCTTTCTATTTTTTGTTTAATTTAATGAAAATATTCCAATAAATAATTGTTAAATACAAAGTGATATTACAACAACAACATATTCAGTAAAATCCCACAAGTAGAGTGTCAGGATGATAAAATGTATGCAGATCTTACCATTAACTCATAGAGATAGAAAGTCAAATTGATATTAAGATGTGAAATTCTTACGAAGGTAATTCGATTATCACATGAGATAGAAATAGACTAGTCTATTGGGTTAGGTCAAATTGGGCTCGAAAAGGTAAAGAAGCGTTTCAGAAAGACCCAACCATGAATTGGATGGACCAAACACATTATTGGGCCCAATAGACCGGCCCATTCGGGTGAATCAAAAGCATCGTTTGGACAAATTTAAAATATTGTGTGATTAGATTGATTTTTTGATTAATCGCTGAAGATGAGTTCTTTAAATAAAAAATCTTGTTTCATTCTCAAAATACAACTAATTCAACTTCCATAAACAAATTTTATACTTCTTGTTTCAAACAACTTTTCAAGTTCCAATCAAATGTATATATCCAAACGTTTACTTATTTGTGATAGCTTTCATATTCATTAGCTTTTTTTAACTTTGCAGAACCGATAAGTTATATGTGCACCCTATTCTCTCCAAACTTCATTGTATAGAACTATATTGAAATACTGAATATGTATGTTATTTGTTATACATGGAATTTAAACTATTGATAAAAGGTAAATATTACCTCTAAAATGTATACTATAATTTTTTTTCCCCTTATATAAAAGCATGCAATATCATGATCATATCTCGTTTCATTAACACATTGTCTAAGCTTAAATGTGAGTTTTTTGGATTTTAAGTTTCACTTGTAAAAGTTTTAAACTCCATCACGTTATAGGAGTTTTATAAGTAGAGAATTTTTTTAGAATCATGAATGAAAAAAGTTTAGAAATTCATGATTCTACAATTAAAAACTTTAAGAAATTCTAAATTTCTTGTCTAAAATCGAATTCAAGAAAGAAGTTCTAAATTTCTTGTCTACAATCGAATTCAAGAAAGAAGTCCTAGAATTCTTGATTCTACAATTGAAAACAAAGAAATGGTATCGAGAATATGACCTAGATAAGCGAATATAAAAGTCAAAAATTCAGATAAAATATTTATAATTACTACGGATACCTCCAAAATTTCTCGTAGAATGTTAATTACTTAATACTAATAACTAATAATTTTCCTGTTTCCAATCATACTCATTAATTTCAATTATTAAAGTGTTAAATATTTTGAACAAAATATCCCCTTTATTTAAACAGAATTTATAAATATATAAACTAAAAAAGAATATTGCGGTGAACGTGGATCGAACACGTGACCTTCAAATCTTCAGTCTGACGCTCTCCCAACTGAGCTATCCCCGCTTGTTATATTACTCATGAAATCTCTTCTTAAATCAGTGATTTTGTTACGTATATGAATATCAAACATTGAGTGGGAAGCAAAATTTAAAAGAAAAATAGATGTTTGAGTTGACGTATGAACAATATTTTGTTCAAAGAAAAAGAGTAATTAAAATTATTGTTAAAAATGAATATTTAGAAGTTGATAGTTTATATGTGTGTATATTTTATCAATTATACCACATTCTTTTATAGGAAGCGTTTTTCTCCGAATGGGATTCTATATGCGAGTCGAATTCAAATATAATCAAACTCTAATATATTACATCAAACATTGACCGAAAATAAAAAGAAAAAATTATACCACATCAAATTGCAGAAACTCATAAATTATTTGTATCTTATAATACATGAATTCAAATTAAATAAAATTCTGATATAAATATTTGACGGTTCACCTGTATTGTATCTAAATTAAAAAGATAAAGTAGTGGGAATATAATTAAGTGGAAAGTTCTACATATTCCTCTCATCTACTTGGGATTATTTTGTTCCTACAATTTGGAGCTTGGACCATCAAAGGGTTACTTTAGTTCTTTCTACTTGGAGAGGTTTTTTTTTTTTTTTTCCTTCTTTTCTCTTTTCTTTGAGTATTTAATTTGATTATGGGATTCACTAATTCGATTAATTTGAATTAGATTTTAACGTTATATGTTGAGTAGAATTATTTTATGTGTATCCAAATCTAAAATATATTGTTAAGGATAAATGAACTTGTTATTATTATATTATATCTTTTGTTGTGAGTAAAGATGAGCTTATCAAAATCATTGAATTCGTAGGTAGAATTCTCCAAATAGGAACAATCGATTTACAAATCTCATTAACCACAGAATTTAGTGAGTGGCACCAAATCTTTCTATAGATTGCTTCTTGCGCCTCTTTCGCTGTCAAAGTGTCTATGCTATCAGTTCATATTTTATTATCCGAAGCTCATGTAGAGACACATAATTACTTTAAAATTGGAAACCTACCTAGTTCCAACTCTAAGGTGAAGCTTTCTATTCTAAAATAATAAGGCTTGAGACATAAATATAATTAAGAATGAACTTTCCAAGTTTCATAGGATTTTTCCAAGAGAAATGCAAGCAACAAGTTTGAAAATATGGATGAAAGGTTATCTCTTTCATGTTATTAATCATGGGTGTAAATCAAATATCAAAACTCTTTCTATAATTTTTTACTTTGATCAACAATAACAATAACATCATACTCAAATAAAATTTCACAAGTAAAAATCTATAGAAATAAAATATACGCAAACTTTATCACTACCTTATAGCGCGAGATAGGCAAAATTAGAAAATTAGATTATGTAGATAGATATTTATGTAAAAAAAAAAAAAAACTATACTTGGTGCTGAAAATTTCCTCATTTTAATAATTAAAACAATGAGAAAATCATACAAAAAAAACACAATTACAGAATAAAGAAGAAAACAAAAATCCACAATATTTTCCCCCTGTTTTTTACTTTGTGATTCTCCATATTAGGATCATTCAACACTCAACAAATCTAAATTATTCTTGAAAACTCATCATCAAGATTCCATTTTTGACCTTCTTCAGCTAAAACAGAGCTTTACCCATAACTTCACATCCTTCAATTCCTTCAATGGCAGCTAAAATCGAGATTTACCCATTTGAAAGGGGCACAAAGGGGCCATATCTGAAGTTTCTTTTTTCACAAATATTCACAAAGGATAAATCTTTTTTTTTTTGTACTTAATCAGCAATCGAATGACTCTGCCAGCACAAAAGCATCATGATGCAACGTCTGAGGATGTAAAATCTTGTTTTCTGTCGCTTCACCATGTTCAAAGACCGTTGCCGGAACCCAGATTTCCGGCAGGTTTTCCGGCGAGAATCCGATGCGGGAAAGAAGAATGATGAGAGGGTCATTGTGGATTGGTGAATGGCGGCTTAGAGAAATGGAAGTTTGTTTGAAGAAGTAAAGAGAAAGAACAATAAATTTGTTGTTTTATAGGCTTAAGATTTTAGCCCTTTTTGGTTGCATTAGGCTTTGGGAGTTTTCTTTTAGAATTTAAAAAGAAAAAAAAATGGTCCCATAGAGAGGTTTTTATTTTATTTTTGTCTTTTGTAATCAAGATAGATATTCTATCTAGCAAATACTATTCCTTTCATCGCACCATTTAACTTAGTAGGGTGTTTAAAAAAAATAAACTTTAAAATTTGTGATTTAAAATAATTATTAGATATTTATATGATAGTAAAAGAAGAATTTTAAAGTTAAAGTATTTTTAATTATGATATGATGATATTCTTTTTGAAACGGACTAAAAAAAGTTATTATATAAAATGGGATCGACGAAGTATTGTTTTATTTTATTTGATATTGGCATGTCATATTCAATCGAGAAGTTGCAAGTATTTTGGATTTAATAATTTAAAAAATTGGAAAGATTAATGATGATATAGCACATTTAAAATAAATCGAAGGTGAAAGATTTGAACATAGTTTTACTAGTCCTTGTATTTTTTCATAATATATCTGATGAATATTGTTCGCCCCCAGATTTTGTGGGTTTATTCGAAATAATCTAGCAAATGATACTCGTTGTATTTCATATGATCCAAATGTGGTTCCATTCAAAACAACAAACTAAATGATACTAGTTATTTCTTAAGGAACGATGTTGTATTTTGAAATTTTTGAGTCTCGAAATAGAATTCAAGATTATCTAAATTGTTTGTGTGTATTAGTTTATGAAAATCTGAAATATGACTGACTAACTTCAGTTGATTCCAAATTTTATAGGCCTATTTGTGATGATCAAGTGAACAATACTCTTTGTTTTTCAAAGATAGACATCGTGTTTTTTTTTTTTTTTGAAGTTTTGGAGTGAAGAAATGGAAATTTAAGATTAACTCAACTTAATTTTCATGTGTTTAGTTCATGAATTTTCTAAAATATAACTGACCGACCGACATTGTTTGACTCTAAATTTTATGGGTCCATTTGAAATAACCTAGTGAACAATATTAATTATTTCTCAAGGGCTAATGTTGCTTTTTAGAAATTTTCATGCCACGATCCAAGAATTCAGAATTATCTCAGCTTTTCACATATATTAGTTCATTGATTTGCTGGAATATGAATGACTGACCCTGTTTAACCACAAATTTTATGGATCCATTCGTGATAAATGAACGATGTTGTTTGTCTTTGCAAGACTGATGTCATTTCTTTGAATTTTCAGAGAGAAACTTAGAATTATCTAAGCTTTATGTGTATTAATCAATGAATGTTTTGAAATATGTTTGATCAATTCCATCTAACCCCTAAGAGATCATTTGAGTTGATAATTGAACGATAATTATTGTTTCTTGAGGACTAACATCCGTTTTTATATATAATAAGTTTTTCAAAAATATAATATTTTATATTAGACTATACTATGTAACTATTTTTCAAAAATAATATATATTTTTTATAATTTTCCCAAAACTAATTATGACCTCTCATTGAATGCAAGAGGCTTTCTTCTAGCTAAAGTGAATGATATTGTCGTTTGTAGGGCCAATGAAGCAAAAATCAACAAAAGCATGGCATTTGCTTACCCCCAATCTTATCCTATGTTTTTAAATTTTTCTTAAAAAATATTATTTATTTATTTATGTGATGATTAAGAAGAGATTCTTGATTAAACTTTTATGATCATCAACTATAAACTACATTAACTAAAATCTTCACGTGTTTGATTTAAGAAAAAAGAATTAGACTAAACACGCTATAGAGAATATACCCTTATAATCGGTGCAGCGGATGAAGTTGCTTCTCTGTTGATTAGAAGTCTCAAGTTTGAGCTCTGAAAATGAAAAAAAAATTGGTATGGAGTGCATCCTCCTAGATAGGGTCCTACGTGACACGAATTCGAATATAATCGGACTCTAATAAATTTGTGCATGTGCTATTTTGAGATCACTCGATTTTTTCTGTTACACTTTGAGGTCATTCATATGCTTTTTGATACTGAATATCTACGTTATCAAACACCTGTTGTGTTTATATTTCATCACAGATAGAATTTTAACATAAACTGATTGAATTTTATGAAAATATTTATTTTAAAAAAAGAAATAAACTTGCCCTCTATTTTTTATTATGATACAATCTATCTTTCGTCATACTTCAAGTTAAAATTCTGTTAGGGATTAAGAAAAAATAATTTTTTTGTAAAGATTAGACCAAAAATATGGACAAATTTAAGAAATTTTCATTTCTTTTAAAAGAAGAAAATATATAATTAAAAAATCATTATTCTTTTCGTCTCATTTTAACTCTTTTCACGTTCATTAACAAAAATAATAAATAGAAAGTATATTTATTAAATTGTCTCCATTAAATAAAGGTAAATTGGTTTTAAATAGTACTCCCTCCATCCCATTTTAGTTGTCATCATAAAGTTTGATACAATTCTAAAAGAAAAAAATTAATTAAAAGTATTATTTGACTAATATATCCTTTATAAATAAATAAAATTTTATCCATATATGTGTCTCTTAATTCTAAAATAATTAATGCTAAGGGCAAAGTTGAAAAAAAAAATTAATTCTCTCTTGATTATCTAAATTGACAGTTTGTTTTGAAACAATATATCTGACAACTAAAATAGGGAGCGAAAGTATTCATATTTTTTTAATATAAAAGAAATAACTAGAAACAGTCAATTATTTTTTGTGTTTAATTCTAGAACGAAGACTAATTTGTAATTGTACTCCTTTTTCTTTCATATTAGTCGATCACTATACTAAAAATAGTGATTTCATATTAATTAATCATCTTACTAAATCAAGAAAGCATTAATTAATTTTTTCTTATATCAAATTCAGTCGTTTGTAAAGTTCCAAAGAAGTTAAGAAGTGAATCAATAAAACTACTCTCTTATTTTTTATTTTTTTTATATGCGTATAAAAAGAAAAACAATCAATCAATATGGGATGGAATTTTTTTTTAAAAAAAAAAAATTATTCTACTTTTCTATGTTGACGGACGATTCAAAGTTCTAGTGAAAGTGAAGATGAAATAGAATTTTGTTTTTGTTTTATAGTACATAATTCATTGTATTTTTGATGTTCTTAAAATGTAATAAAAACCATAGAAAAATTGAATTATGTCACGTTTTCACCAAATATTTTTTCTAAATGAGATGTTACCTAATGAAATTTCATACCTAACCTACCAATCTAATGCTTCTAGATGAAGCTTTATTAAAACAAAAATAATATTTATTCTAGAGAGTAGTCAAACAATAGCCTAAAAATTTTGACTAATTCCTTCTAAATTTTATAATATAGTTGTGATTAAAATAAATAATTTAACTTTAAATTTCCTTTGTTACTATTAATGAAATGATTTATAATCACACAAATATCTGAGAATTATCTCGGACAGCAAGTTTCGAAAGATTCTTGTCATGTCAAATGATGCCACATAAAATGGAACGAAGGAAGTACGTAAGAAAAGTATAGTACATAGTTTTAAATTTGTACCATGATTGTGTAATATAATTACTTTTTTACTCTATCAATATAATTTATCTTCATAATTTTAAGGTTTGATAAGACACTTCATTTTATCACCTTTATATTTTGTTGATCTAGCAAGGTACAAGCATTGGAGCATGATGTACAACAAAAGTGAAGCATAGATTGTTGTAACAAAAATAATATTATGAACAAATGGTAGTGAAAATTACTATCTACAGATAGTTAAAACTTGAACATCACTGAGGTCCTTGTAGCTCACTGTAATTTTGTATCTGATTTTGGTCATCCCTACAAATAAAGAAGGAAAGTTTGAGTCATGTGAATGTTTATGCAACTAAGCTCCCGCTATGCACGAGATTCGAAGAAGGACTGGACTATAAGGGCCTATTGTGTACGCAGTTTTATCCTGCATTTCTGCAAGAGTTTGTCTCCACAGCTCGAATTGAGTCATGTGAATACTTATGCAACTATATAATTTGGCTAAAAGGCAGTCTAGTGCACTAATCTCTCACTAAGCACGTGACTCGGAGAAGGGCTAGACTATAAGGGTCTATTCTGTACGCAGCCTTATCCTGCATCACTGCACGAGCTTGTCTGCACAGCTCGAACCCCAAATCTTCTGATCATATGACAACAACTTTACCAGTTACACCAAGACTCCCTTCAACTATATAATTTGGCTAAGTAAATAAATATTGAAACATCTAATGTAAGGCCATCAGTCAACTCTTCAACATGGTTGAATTGAACCTTGTATATTCTTGTGAAAAATCACTAGTGGTTTAACCAAGTACTAAATTTTGAAGCTGTAATTTCAGAATAACAAAGAGTTCACTGCTAAGAACTTTAAATGTTGAACGTGTCAAATTGAAATCCTAGATTCACTTGTCGTTACCTATGCATGCGTAAGTTGAGGAACGTCAACCAAGCGCTCCATCATCTGCAGCTGGTCATAAGGAGCAATCTGCAGCACAAAAGTAAGCCAAAAGAAAAAAGTTTGCTTCAAACTGTTAAATTGAGTCCAACTGAAAGGAGTACTTCATTAGTCGGAAACATTTCCGACTTTTTAACTTGTGTTTTTCATAGTTGAGGATAGTACAGTTAAATTAGATCAAGCTTTTTACTGCAGGATTTTCATTGTAACGGTTTTGCATTTTCAGTTATAGGTGTTATAAGATAGCGAGAAGCGACTTAATCAAGAGCGATAAATAATCATGTGGTCTGAATTGGTGACCTGGTTAAATCCGTCTGGCCAGGTTATTTCCACAGCATAGTTTCCCAAAGGTCGAATCTCTTCAGGTTCAATGCTGTCTGGGATGTCTGAGTATTGCAATTTCTGTTCACCCGTCCATTCATCCTGAACCAAAGTCATTGAAGAGATTTTAAGAAAAATCAAAATGTGGATAACTTGGAATATGTTGTATTAGTTTAGTGGAACAAGCAGAGTGACCTACAAGAGTTTTGTTTGATTTGCCTCGTCGATAGTTAAACTCTACTAAAGTTTCTTTGAGAAGTTTAGAATCGGATGCTTAAGGTCTAGAGCTACTATGACTATGCCTCAATCCCAAGCAAGTTGGGGACAGTTGCATGGATCTTCACCAACTACGCCATTCCATTTAAAGTCGTTTTAAACCAATAGGACGACAACAACAACACACCCAGTGTAATCCCCCACAAGTGGGATCTGGGAAGGGTGGTGTGTACGCAGCCTTAGCCCTACCTTGTGAAGGCAGAGAGGTTGTTTCAGAGGTTGTGAAGGCAGTTATGCTGGAACATAGATGGAGTGATTCGAGTGAAGTCCAATGTAGATCCAACTTCCGATTCACTTGTGGTATCCTCATCACTAATCAGCCTCATCAAGCTGAATCGTATTCATCATGATGTAATTATCAGTTAATATTTCATGGCAGTGGCATCAGAAAGAGAAAACACGGCAGACAGAAGATATGCATGTACTTCTAGTTGATATTTGATATTTCGAATAACTATGGAAAAAAGGGCAATTGATATTGCTATAAATGTATTATCATGTCACAAAAAGTGCAGTGCTGGCATCTTTCGAGCTGGAAAGGTAACTTAAAGGACTTAACAGCATACCACACTTTGGGCAGACCGATCATTTCTTCTTACAGTTGCAGGATGCAAATAAAACTCTTCATCGGAATCAGGAACTTTGACCTTGATCGCCTTGAAAGATTTGTCATAACTCACTGCAGTTGATACTGTACTCGAAGAAGAAAAAAAGGAGCAATCAATAATCAAGTATACAGGTCAATTTTTCGGATAGTAACTCCAACAAGTAGATCAAGAAATATTGCCAATTGTATTCCCTATAGAATGAAGCTTGTTTCACTTGAGTACTTAATAAGAAATCCTGGATAGAACTGGAATCTTCTTTTTCTTCCCATTGCGTTCGACTCAATTAAACATTTGAAAAGCAAAAAACAAACAAATAATAAAGTGTACCTTGTTGACGAATCTTGGCACACTGTTGTACTACACACACGCCTAACTCTTGGAACGTTCTGGAAGCTTCACCTTGAGGATCAGCCACCACTTCAGGCATTCCGCTATCTCCAGAAGCAGATAGCTTTACAATTTAAAACAAAGTCGGCGTATTGTTTAGTGTGAACATAAGTGCTAAATGTGAATACTCAAATACCTGAATCAGTCAACAGTTATTAAAGTTGCTACTTACAGTTGGTTGGATAGGGAGATCAAATAGATGGGGTATTCCAAACTGCTGGACAACCTGCAGAGATACAAAAGAGATTTATACAAACGTACTCTTCAACTGGAAATCGCAGGTTAAAGTCTTTATCCCAACAATCCCTAAGAAAATTGATCTCAAGGCATTGGAGATTTTAATTGGAGGATTTTGTTATGATTTAGAAATGTAGTTTGAATCCCGACAGCCAGATTGGTTAGTATGCATTGAGTATAATATCTAGATCCAAATTCCCCGCTGATCAAGAAGGTATTAGCTTCACTTTACTAGAATAGCTGTGTAAATTGAAGACAGCGATTTAACTGCTTAACGGAATCTTTTTCTTATTTCGAGAAGTTCCAAAATGCATAAATTAGAGCATCGTGATCATAATACCATGGTAACCTTAGATAAAATCTGTTTTACTCAGATAAAGGAAAGTAAATTAGTGAACTTTAGGAAAGGAGAAGCACACATCAATAGAACCTAAGAACAAGGTGGCAGACCTGAGAGCCTGAGCCCCTGCCAAAGGGGTAGTAACGTTTTCCATCAGCATCGAAGTGGCACATGTTCTCAACTACGGCAACACAAGGCACCTGTACATTGAAATGTGAAATGTTTAATGAAGCAGAAAATAATCCTTTCAGCTCGCTAAAGAGACCTAACATTCTAATCATAGTGGATGAAAAAACACTTGAGATAACACAAAGGAAACAGACCTTAAGCTTCGAGAACATACGGACACCCTTTGCTACATCAATAAATGCTAGTTTTTGAGGTGTAGTAACAATAACTGCAGCAGTCAAAGGAACAACCTGACAGTTGAATCAGCCAAAGCAGAATATATTAATATTATGCTAACAAGAGTGGGCAAAAATCATTTACACCAAGGACTCTCGCAAACATTGGCACACATCAGTTGTATTTTTATTAGGCAAACCTGGCATAGAGTAAGTTGAATATCACCAGTTCCTGGGGGCATATCAATGACAAGATAGTCCAGTTCTCCCCTGCATATTGCATACATTAAGGATAATAAACAAAGTAATTCAATATCGCAAAAAATAAAGCATAGAAATATTCCTCAAAAGGGCCATATGCAGTGATATCCAAAACAAACTTTTAAGATTATATGCAAACCTACTTAAATAAGCTTTAATCTAACAACAAAACAAAAATGTGATAACCGATGAGTTATTGCTTACACAATTCCTGGTTAGTTACTAATTGGATAACATTACAAGTTGAAACATGTAGATATGAGTGAAAAGTTTGACAAAAAGAAATCTTTATATTTCTCAGGAGGGAAGTTTTAGCATATGTTAAAGAATTCCTCTGGAATATAAATTTCAAAGAAATATCTTAAATTGGTTGATAGTTCTTGATTTCTAGTCAAATAAAATCATAGAATACCATTCCGTCGTAGTCAAAAGTTGGTTGATCACCCCAGAGACCATGGGACCTCGCATAATTGCACGTCCTTGACCAGCAAATCCAAAAGATACCAGCTTCACACCCATGTATTCAGTTGGGATGATGGTTCTTTTCTCTGCATTCTACAAAAGTCTCTCAGTGCTTTATATGCAATAGCAAAAACATAGTTTAGTCCATGAAATGACAATTACCATTTCAAGTATCCGATTTTCTGGGGACACCATAGTTGGCAAACTAGGACCATATACATCTGCATCAAATATACCAACTCTAGCTCCCATATCAGCCAAAGTGTAAGCCAGGTTGACAGCTACAGTTGATTTACCAACCCCTCCCTGTGGTTTGTAGAGGTTAATATTAATAAAGGAGGACACGAGATTTCGGATGCTAAACTGGCAAAGCAGAAAAATCTCCACACAAGCTAGGTCAAAGCAACAAGTGCTTGACTGTTTCAAAAACAAGAATTACGGTAAAGAAATAATATCAAGACATGCAACAACAACAACAATAACAAATACCCAGTGTAATCCCACAATTGGGGTCTAAAGAGGGTGGTGGATACGCAGCCGCACAATACCTTGGGAAGGTAGAGAAAGGAATAGTAGAAACCGCAAATAGTACGATAAATGAAGCAAAACACAGGTAACAGTAAAAATCAAATAATATAATAGTAGGAGAGGTACTAACAATGCTACTGACAAGGGAAAATAACGACGCTCAACTACCTACTAACCTTGTAACTTAATTCTCGATCACTATATCCTCCTATCAAGGGCCGTGTCCTCGAATATCAAAACATGAATGAGCAATTAATTACCAGCTAACATATTCAAATACAGCAGCCTAATGTCTAAAACTATTAGGAAGGCTATTTGTCCTTCTCTAACCTCTTTATTTATTTTTTAATTTGCTTGACGACAGGGATAGACCTTCAATACATACTAAAAAAAAAATGTTTAATGAGTTAAAAAACATATGAACTCAACATTGTGGAATTCTTCACCTTGCAACTAGAAACAGCAATTATGTTGGAGATTGTTTGTAGCCCGGGAGGAAGTTGTCCGGCATAGATTGGTTTTGCTGGTTGAGCTGACATTGTCACATTGACCTTTTTAACCCAAGGAAGTTCAGCAACCACCTCGTTAGCCTTCTGCTCGAACTATCCAAAAATTGAAAGTCAGATTTGTAGTCCGATTATACTTAGATGATCCACAAGACCACCCTCACATGATACCGAAGAGGATGAATTGTAAAATAAATAACAAGAATGTGTCCACATTTCATGTTCCTTAATATATGTTAAGCCAACAACATGCAGTGAAAAGGAAACTAAGAAAACTAAATGATGTACCACTTCATATAAACATCAATTCTTGATCAAATAGTGGTAGATGTGTTTCATTTACCATGTCCTTGATTGGACATGCTGGTGTAGTAAGCTCTAACCGAAATGACACCTGAAATTCCAATAGATTGGATTAGGAGAATATTTCTCAAACATACTGGAAGGTCAGAATGTAATGTTTTTAAGACCTCTCCCAAATTGTAGTCAACCAGGAGATCCTTCACAAATCCACAAGAGACGATGTCAGTCCCAAAATCAGGATCAATTATCTGGGATAGCGCTTTAAGTACTTCAGACTCGGCTGTTTGACCTGACACTGAAGGAGTACAAGCTGCAATTTACAGAATCTTTTTAGGTATATTTAAACAAGATCTCAAAGAGCAGATAAGTAAACTGAACAATGTATGACAACATGTGTAGGGGAGGAAAACTCAAAGGAATAAAGAGCTTAATTTCAATGTATTTGGAGATTCTCGGAAGCCAAGAACTACTCAAGCATAATGAGAAGTCCAGTTGAAAAACGTTTCTACTCAAGCATAAGAAACAAAGAAAAATGTTTCAAACAAAATTGCATGCATGACTTAGGTTCTTAAGATGCGAATTAATAGGATACAACAACATGTCTCTCGGTACGTAGCTTTTGAGAGAAGCAGAATAAATGGATGTAACATCTCCATATCAATATTTTTAAACTCTTTGAAAAGGAGGACGAAATGTCTTCCTCTCCATTTGTGATTCGATAGAATTTTGTGTACATAATTTTAGACTACTTTCGGGCAGTGCCAGGACACATCCTCATCCAGAGGACATAAAACTTCTTGGTCAAGCCAAAAAGACTCGCCGACTGAATGCTCCTATCTGATCATGTCTGAACCTTCATCTTACCTTGAAGTTTCCAATGCATAGGCAGCATCTCTTTCAAAAATCATGAAAATCTAATGAACCATGAATATATCCACTTCAAAATTAGTCATAAAACTGAACATTTCTACACATTTTAGGGGGCAGCGTATTTTAAGCCTCATAGTGAGACCGTTTCAGGAAAGTTAAGGCAAATATTAGAGTCAGCCATGGCTGAAAAATAATCAGGGACATTTTGTGAAAAATAAAGCTCTACTTATCCCAACTTCAACATTTGATGAATAGAAAAAAATATATATAATTGGTATCTGATGAAGCAAACAAGCGGACACATTCAATTCAAATAGAAATTCAAAGCGAACTTAACAAGACAGAAGTAGAATAGGAGCATTTACTGACAGCAATTATAAGTACAAAAAGGACAATTTTATACAATTAAGGCGATGATAGACGTAACAGTCTCATCTAAAAGCTTAAGTTGTCAGAAAAAAACACACTTTTAATTACTTAATTATATAATTCTGTCTCAACACAACCCACGCATTTACTTTGTTCTTTTTCATGGGTCAAACACATGAGATTCGAGCTTAGAACCCTTTGTCTATTCCGATACCAAATTAAATTGTGTGACCATCTCATCAAAAAGCTCAAGCTAGAGCACACTTTTACTAAGTAATAATACATCATTATAATACATCTCAACATGTGATACAAGTATTGGACAAATAAAACAAACAGTAACTGTTACAAGATGAAGCTTTCTTGAGCATCAACAAAATTACCTCCATTTGAAGCAGCTTTAACTATAAGTGAGCTCAAACTTGAACATGTATACGAAAAGTTCAAAGCTTTCACATGTCTTTGAGACAATGAAAAACAAGAACCACTGAATGTAGACTGAAGAAAACACTTCTCAGCTACATATAACCCTGTGTAATCAACAAACAAAGACAAAAAATTCAGCAGAAACCCCACAATGGGTATTCACTAAATACTCCTACAGTCCACCCAACAAACTCATTAAAAAAGTAATCAAACTCATTAAAAAAGTAATCTTTTCAAAACCTCCATTAAAACACTTATCAGCTACATATAACTCTGTGTAATTAACAATCAAAAACACAAATTTCAGCAGAAACCCCACAATGGGTATTCACTAAATACTCCTACAGTCCACCCAACAAACTCATTAAAAAAGTAATCTTTTCAAAACCTCCATTAAAACACTTCTCAGCTACATGTAACTCTGCGTAATTAACAATCAAAACCACAAATTTCAGCAGAAACCCCAAAATTGGTATTCACTAAATACTCCTACAATCCACCCCAAGAAACCCATTAAAAAAGTAATCTTTTCAAAACCCCACTAAAGCAAACAAAGAATTATACAGTAAAACCCCATTTACCTGCTTTGGGTTGTGAAGTAGAGTACTGATGAAATGTGAGAGTAGGAGAAGATGGAGCTTGAAGGAGTTTCATTTTTTCTGCTAATGGGGGAGCTATGGATGATGAAGAAGAAAGAGGAAAAAGTTCATTTTGCATTAATGTGAGCCTCAAGTTTATATTTTTACGTTGAAGATCAAGAAATCTAATCGACTTTATCTTAGCCACAACTCTTTTTAAGTCACCAAAAACGACAAACTTCTTTCTGTCTCTTTTGCCTCTCTATATTTATTTTTAACGTATTATTTTTGTTTTGAGTTATTTGAGTCCACAATCTTTCGAAAGAAGAAAAAAAAAAAACAATTCTATTTTCACTATTAACGTTTAATCATAAAATTTTAAATATTTTAAATAAAATTTTATCATATATTTAATCAATAGATTTTTAAAATAAATTATATTTTACTTTAAAAAAATTATAATTTATATTCATAAATTCTAAAAATTACTAAAAAAGTATATATAAATTTGTATCATTTATTTTATAGTGAAATATTTTTCATGAAAAATTATAGCAAAGAACACAACTAATATGAATTTTAAAAAAAGGACGAAAACAAAAGAGAAGTAACTTCATTTATATATAAAAAATTGTTATTATTACTTGTAGTTAAAAGTGATTTCGAAAGAAAAGATCAGTGAGTCTGATCTTTGTGCAATAAGCTATAAGAGTAATTATTTCACTTTGAAATAAATAGTTAGAACTGAAATTTAATTTAAACGTTGAGTATTTTTACAAAATATAAAAATTTGAGATAACTCTTAAATTTAAAAATTTTGAAATATTAAAATTAGCCCTAAATACTAAATAAAATTTGAGAATTTAAAATGTTTATCAAATATATTTGTCAAGTAATATTTATCTATTCTCTTCGCTCTACAAACAGGCCTAGCAAAATTACACAATATAGTACTCTCTCTGGTCCAAATTATATAATTTACTTTTCTTTTTAATCAGTTTCCAAAAAAATATATATATTTCTAAACTTAGTAACAATTTAACTTTGAAAGCCTAATTTACCCTTAGCAAAATAATTTTTAGCAACATAAATAGTATCTATGATTTCTTTTAGACAGCAAACTTGAAAAATCTTCCTTCTTAAATTCCATGTCAAGTGAAGACGACGAAAGTATCATTTATCATTTCTATCATTAGAAAGGCCTAGTAATTAAGTCGTACTTTTGATGTCGCACCCATGTCGAATTCTCCATCAATACATTACTTTTAAAGAATACAACACACACCCACTAATATTTTTTAAAAATCCAAGCAACATGGCTACCAAGTCAAACTTCAGACAGAAATGTCGAAAATTAAGCTTGCCAAACTTGGTCTGAAGTTTTGTCAATACTGACTACAAGTTAACCATTTGAAACAAGAAGATAGAATTAGAGCAACTCCAAAAGTTGCTATAATAACATCATTTCAGAGCAGCAGCAAATATACACTACAGAGAAAAAGAGTCAACAATCTCTCTATTAGCCATTAATAACATCATTCCAGATAACATGATTGCCTATATACACACAGTACAACTAGCAACTAAATCGTTGATCGATCGGATAAGATAATGTGGTAAAAGAACTTTGATTTTTACCAAGCATCTTCATGCCCAATACTGTTGGGATTATTTCATAAGCCATTTAAATAGAAGCAGCTGACAAATACCCTGCAGGTTGAAAAAGATGTAAAGGGATCAATATTGATAGATCAATGAACAAAGTACTACCATAAGGGGTCGTTAGGTAGCTAGTTAGAGTTACGCAGATCTTATGAGGGAATCTATGTATTATTTTATGACAAAGGATTAATACCTTCCACCAGCACCAACTACTAGGTAACTATCCACCGAAGCGAGAACAAATAAGAAGAAATCACCTAATATTAACCCCCGACCTCAGATGTCCAATCATTGACCACTACGTCAAACCTTGAATACAAGAACTAGTAAATAAAGGTGATTACATCCTGTGTTTTCTTTGTTGTTGAAACTCGATTAACCTATATAGCTAAGCGCAAATGTATTCTTTGCTGGAGAAACCCAAACAATATAACATTTGAGCAGTGTCAATAAAAAAGCGCCCAACTGTTTGACAGACCAATTTGCTATCATAAAACTTAATAACAGCTAGCATAGAAAATATTGCCATTGAGCTAGAATGACGTAGTACTCAACAAGTGAGAGGGAAGTTGATACACTAAGGAGAGGCAGATGGACAAAGACACTCAAAATGACTTCATCGAAATGCTTATCAACAAGTTCTACTAGCAACTTCGACTTCACCTTAGATCATCAATTTAACAAGTGAGAATCGAAATAAGGAAAATTAGATGTATATTTTACCTTTTCCTTTTGGTTTTTTCAAAATTTTCTTTTTCCTTGGGGGCCTGAGGGGAGACGAAGGGACAGTTACACTGTGCATGAAACATAACCATATCATTGAGTAACCATTTGAAGTGTACAGCTTCTTGAATAGCAAAATAAAGGAGCAACCATAACAAACAGGTAGTTAACAACCCAATTATCCAAACACTTATGTCACCTATCACACTTCCAGCATAAAAGGAAGAAACATGAGTTGTCAACTTCTAAAAAGTCGAGTTAAAATTCATGAAATCATAATTTATTTTGCTTAGCTTCATGATTCCGCTGCCCTTTATTTCCCTTTCTTCTTTTTTCCTCCAGGAAAAGTTGTTTTAACTCCAATCTTAAGTTATTCAAATACAAAGGGAATTTCACAAAATTTACTCAGTAGTCCAAATACTTTGGAAAGACCAAATGCATGAAACAAGAGATCCCAACAATGAAATAAGGTAGTGCTGTGTAATGCTTTTGAGCAGTCTACTAGCATCAAAAGAACATGCAGATCTGAGCAATGCTGATGGAACTCAAGGAAATATTAAAATATGCTGAACAGAAACCTTTAAAGTTCAAACAAAAAAATGAGGAACAAAAGGAGTAGCACAGTAGAAAAAAGACCCACAAATCGGAAATGACTTCTCAAATGCTGGTATTCCAAAAGCACAATGATTCCTCGTAAGTATATTAAGTAACCATACCTCTAAGCGAGTAACATTAAGGAAGATAGTATTCCTGAAGACATTTCCATGAGGAGATCTCTCAGCATCTTACCAGACCCTAAAGATACTTTTAAAGAAAAGATAAATACAACATGAAAATGTTACATTCTTTCGGAACTCCGAAAGATCCATAAATTTGTGGTATTTATGTTTGTAACATGGCATAGCTCTATTTATCTAAGGCAAAGAAACCAGCCCATGCCATTTCTATTCTTTTTTCCATCATCTTCTTTACTCATTAACACAAGAAATAGGATCAAAAACTAAACCAATGCTCATGAAAACCAAATAGTAGGAATAGCTTTAGTTGAAAACTTGAAATTTAAATGACAATGCTCGAGGAAACCACCTAGTATGAAACTCAATGCTTGACATGATTAATGCGTGCACCTCACCAGATTAGTCAACCAAAAATACAACTCAACACCACAAAAGACAAATCGACCAGTTTCAATATAGCTAAAAGTGGGAACCTTAAGAGCCAAAGTGTTATCTGCTTCCATTAAAAACATGGTGTCTTGACTCCTATATAGTAGAGGAGAGACGAATACAAGATTTGTGTCAATAGACACAAAATATACCACTGCACCCATTACTGTTTTCCAACAATGGATACCAACTTAGCATAAATATATATTTTCTTAAATTGCTCAGCTATTTATACACACAGGGGTTTGGGGGGGTTGTCAACCCGAGACGAACTGATACTACATTGCCAAAAGTACCCAATACTTCCTTCTCTACCCTTTTACATAGCAATATTTGATTGAACACGTAATTCAGAAAGAGAGAACCTTTGACACACAAACAAAATATTTTGGAATAGGTGGCAAGGTAGTTGACCAGAGGAAGAGCAATGCAACACTTGTCACCCTGAGAAACCATGAGATCGTTGGAACCAGAGTTCAGAAAATACCCATTGACGTTCTTGAGAAGTAGCCGTATGGGGTTCCATATTTGATCAAACTCCTTGTGAACCTCCGATAGTGTCAGGTTTGCCTTTACAGAGGATATGTGGATTTTTGCAACTCATTATCAATTTCCTCACTCTATTTCCATCCAATCCAGAGAGAATTAAGAAAATATCTGCAACATCTTTTTCTTGTTATATTCTTGTCCATTGTGCACTATGCACAAACGTTGAAATGACTTATCATCACATACTTTGTATGCTAGAGTCATTTACCTAAACTCACCATATTTAAGATTGAAATGATATCTCGATCAGTTGAGCTTCCTAGGTGTCCAATTTGTCTCCTCAAAAACTACAATTATTTGACAAGTTGCTTTTTGGTTTGTTATATTGTTCTCAATGGCGGGCTTAAACCCTAACGCTAGGCTCAAAATGTGTTGAGCGCTTCCTCTTAATGTGTGTTTCAGTGATGCCATCAAGTTTTAAATAAGAGGCAACACTAAACAATTGATATTTTATTTTATTCTAAAAACATTTCAAATTCTTTGTTCATATATATATGTTAGCCATTCATGCATGCTTATAATTATTAGTATATTACTAAATATATATGCCTCTCTATTTCTAGTAGTGAAGTTTGCGTATATTTTACCCTCCCTAGACCCCATTTGTGGGATTCCACGGGGTATGTTGTTGTTGTACTAAACATATATATTTGTATTTTTTCCACCCTGTGCACTTTCTTCATTAGAGCTCATGTTCTATTTGCGCTTAAAGCCTCAATTAACATTAAAGCTTTTTTGCTTCTGATAATACAAGTTTGTCGGAAGAGTTCACAACGATGAGTCCCTATTCTTGGAATTTCTTAGGTAAACTGAAGACCTCTTCTTGTCTTTATAAAAGCATTGAGGTGAGTTTATAAGATGCAAGACACTATTACCTCTAGCAAAAATTGAACTAATAACATCTTTGTCTCATATGCCACACCTAAAACACGTGTGCAAAGATCTTTATGTAATTCTTGCTCAACATTCTCGAATATAGATCTAATAAATTTTAAGACTTCTTACACCAATCTAATTTCTTTCTTTATCGAAGCAATGGACAAAACTTTGAAATTAACAAATTTTTTAAGTAGAAGATTCATAAAGAGTGATCAATCCCCCATTGAGAAACTAGAGTTGAAATTAGTCTAGGACTTCCAAGTAAACATGTTTTCAGATCTCCCTTCGTGATTTTCATAATGTAACAAACTACGGAATCTCGACTTGCTGAAAAATATGACACTCTTGAAGAAAGATCTCAAACATGTTTACTTAGAAGCTCGAGACTCATCTTGCTTCTTCATGAGTAATAGATTACTCTGCATGAATCTTCTAATTAGAAACTTAAACAATTTGTTAAATTTCAAAACTTCTTCAGTTGCTTTTATAAAAGAAGAAATTGGATTGGTGAAAGAAGACCTAGAATTCATAAGATCTTTGTTCAAGAATGTTGAACAAGAATTGTATAAAGATCTCTGGACATGTGTTTTAGATGTGGCATATGAGGCAAGAAATACCATTAGTTCAATTCTTGTTAAACATAATAGTCTCTTGCATTTTATTTACACATTTTCAATGCTACAAAAAAGATCAAGCTTATCAAAAAAGAGTCCAATTTACATGAGAAAATCGTAAGAATAGAGGCTCATTGTTATACAACTCTTCCAATAAAACAAACATCAACCCATCATCAATAGCGGGAAAAATAATTTTATGTTTCAATGAGGAGACTGGACTAAGTAGTTAGGAAGCTCACTGATGGACCAATATAACTAGATATCATTGGTTTAGGTAAAACTATTTTAGGATACAAAATGATATAATGATAAGTCAGTTACAAGTCATTTCAACATTAGTACATGATGTAGTTAACCAAAAATATAATAAAAAGATGTTGAAGAATGTTTTACTCAAGTCACTGTTTCGACTAGGGAAATAAAGTGAGGAGATTGATGTGATGACGAGCAACAACAATCGATATCCTTCACCGACTGGTCAACCAACAAGACCACTCAACACCACAAAATGTTTCTGGAAGGCGGACCTCTAATAAGAATATACCCATTTGCTGCTAGATGCTACTTCTTAACTCGCTAACTTTTTCACTTTTTTCTTAGATATAGCACAATCATCAAATCGTTTGTTTTTTATCCTTTCTTCAACAAAAAAATGCAGAATTCTGATAGAACCAAAAGCACAAATCAGCTCATAAAGCTAAAAATGGGGAACCATAACAGCTGTATCATTATTCACAACTCCATTACGGAACATGGAAATGTCTCCTACATAAAAGAGGAAAGACAAAAATGGGATTCCAAGTCAGTGGAGCAAAATATACCACTGAACCCACTACTGTTGTAGTGCTATGTAACAGTAGGCACCAATTTAGTAAAAATAAATATGTTCTCAAACTTGTTCAATAAGAAGTACATATACAGTTCCCAGTCGAAGACAGACGGCTAACCATTGCAACTGAAACCCAATGCTTCTTCTCTTTCATCTAATGATACTATTTAACCGAACACGAAGTTTAGAAAGTGAGGAAACACCATACTATAAAACACCAACTAAATATCAAACCACACCAGAATTACCATTAGAATCTTATGCTCTCCAACAACCCTGTCATTCTCAAACCAATAAAAAAAAATGACAGTTAAAATTTAAAGAATTATCAAACATACTAAAGTCTCAATCTTTTGGATGACAAAGTTGAAAAAAGGAAAGCTCATAATAATAACTATAGCCTTCAACATTTGACCAAAAAGTAATATAGTAATAAACAATCTCAATCCAAATCGCACAACAACATACCACTGTAATCCACTAAGTGGGGTATAAATGTGTGTAGACCTCGAGATAGAAAAATTATTTTCGATACATACTGGACTAAAATAAAGCATATCCAAACAGGCTGAAATACCACCAATCGAATAAACAAAACAAAAAATCACAGAATATACAAAAAGGAAACAACTTTATTAGAATAAAACAAAATAGATCCAAAGAAAATAATACCTCAGGAAGAGAAATGCTTTTTCCCTTCACAATCAGGACTTTCATTGAAATTCTTAGAAGGATATTTAGCAGTAACCATTCCAACCTCAAAAACCAAATTCTCACCACTAGATCTGATTCCCGTTATACCCCACCACTTAAAAAAAGCCCTCACACTAATCCCATCAAGCTCCGCAATACGATTCTCAACAATTTTACCTCTAATTTTCTTCGAATACGTCGCAAGGTAGTTGTCCGGAGGAAGAGTAATCTTACACTTTTCGCCCAGAGAAACCAGGAACTCGCCGGAACTGGAATTTAGAGAATACCCATTAACGTTTTTGGGAAGTAGACCAATGGGGAACCCGAATCTGATTAGCTCCTTGTGTGCCCCCGATAGTGCCGGATCCGGGTCCGAGTCCGGGTTTGTAGAGGATACAGAGACGGCGAACAGGAGAGGAATAATGGTGAAGATTACTAGGGTTCCTGCCATTTTTTCTTTGAGCTTCCCGAATGAAAAACTTTTTTCTGGGAAGAAGAAAAAGGTGATTATTATTTGTGAACAAGTGATACAGAAAGGGCCACGTGTCTATTCTATTTAGCCGTTCGATATTTAATTAAAATTAAAATTAAATCAAATTTCGTACACTGTGATGATTATTTTTAAGCGAAATTTTTATAAATAATTTAGGTTTGAATCTTAATATGATCAAATAGTTATATTTTACATAATTACACGCCATAATCTTGACTATGTGATCTGAAAGAGAGGCAAGCAATATTGAGAGAGAGGCTAATTGTATATATATTTGTCAAACTGTATATATATGTGTCAAATAATTGTATATGTGTAATTAATATACATATATATTTATATATTTGACAAGCGAGATTGAGAGAGGCGAGAGATGAGAGGAGCAAGTGACAGAGGACTGAGAGTGGAGATAAGCAAACTGTATATGTATATCTATTGAATTAAATATATATATCTATCAAATAGTTATGTATATGCAATTAATGTACATATGTATTTATATATCTGGCAAGAGATTGAAGAGAAAGAGGAGAGAGGCAAGAGAGATAAAGATAGGAAAGAGAAGATAATAACAAAAACTTAACTACATCTATAAATTATAATTTTTTCAAATGATAGTGTTATAATGTAAATGCATATCATATGTTTGCTAAGTTAACTAATTTACCGAATTTAATTTAGAGAAATTATACATTTAATCACTTGTCAAAAATAATAAAATAATTAATCTAATCTATAAAACATAATAATTTAATTTTGACGATAAAACTTATACAGCAAGAATTTATGATCATACATATTCAATGTTAGTTTCATAAGTAGAATAACAAATACATTTTCAATATTAGTTTATATTTATCTTAGTGAAACAATAGCGAATGTATTAAAATCAAAATATTATAATATCATTCATATATTACAACAATAATAATAATTACGTTTCAACCGTTACCAATCTTTTCTCATACAAAATACATAATGTACATATGCTTCATTTTGATGGTGGAAGTACACAATATATTGCAAGTAAATCTATATATTTGCAATTTTGCATAGCCATTTTTTCTTCAATTACAAATATTTTTGGCTTTTTTTTTTGCCCTTTTTTTTTTCTAATAGTGAAAATTTCATCTTAGAGCACTAGATTCCAATATTATAAGGATTGAGGAGTGTTCCAACTTGAAAGTTCAACATTTTTGACAACCTTTGAAACACTCTCCAACACTTGGAAAGGTACAATATCTCCAATAACAACTACTTTCTTGGTCTCCAAATCTACTTGGTACATATCTACTCCTGTTTTCAAAAAAAATAAAATGAATTTAGTAAATATTTATACCACTAGCTAAGTATTAAAGCTTGATTCATAACTATACGAAATTTTTTTTGTATCACGTACCTCCTCGGCTACATAATAGATCTTTCAATTTGAAGCAAGTTAAGATTGAACTTTGGAAATATAAATCTTCATTGATGTTCCATTTAAATACATCTTAACTAAAATTTGTTCATAATATCAGGTTGCAAATCAACATAAGAAAAATAAATTGACGAAGATTGAAATCTCATGTATTAATCAAAATTCACTCAAACTTAAAGATTAATTTTTATAAATTGATAATCAAAGAATAGTTAATTAATTAGATGATCTAAAACATGTAATCTTTTATATATGAGTAAATTGAGTAACTTGTTATATTTACCTTCCATTTTGGAGATGTGTTTCTCAACTTTCCTTGCACAACCATTGCAATGTATGGAAACTCTTAGCACCACTATCTACAAAATTCAAATAATTAAGTTCAATTATAAGGCTTCACATTCATATTTTCATTTCTTAAAATGATATTTCCCATTAAAATCAATCAAATTCATACACAAAAACATTGCCCAAATTAACTAACTCAATGGAAAAAATTTTAAGCTTGAAACAATATGTTTAACTAAATAAAAAGTGTGTTCTATGTGATGATAAAAAAATGATGATCACTCAATTCAATATGATATCAAAATAAGCGGAGTGACGACTAAGTAATTTCACCCCATTATCAAAAATTTAAAAAGATTTACACATTTTTGGCATGGGAAAAAAAATCAAACTCAACACATGAAAAGTATAGGCGGAGACAGAATTTCAACTTTATAGATTTTAGGACGTCAATTTCAAGTGTTAATAATTGAGCTCTAAATTCAAGATGTACACATATTCAATCAAATTCTTAACATATATACATACACACACTATTTAAGTGCAATATAACTATTAGATTCATTTGAATCCATATCCAGCTTCTAGATATGTTCCTGCTTCAGCACGTTGAAGACATAATTAAGTAAATAAAAGCAAGTTTATCCCTTCTAACT
>DF360978.1:19162-39931 GCA_000787875.1 Solanum virginianum | reverse complement strand
GGGTGGGGGTGGAGTAAAAATTTGAGATTTTAAAAATATTTAAAATATTAAAAAGTAATTTTTATTTTTTTGGTGGGGGGAATTGGGTGGGTTGGAATAGGAATGGGTGAAAATAATAAAATTTTCAAAATGTGAAATATTTTTCAAAAATAAATTTTTAATCTTATTTTATTTAAAAGAAAGTTCTGGGAGGGGGATCATAGTATGTGTGGGATAAAAACAATTAATTTAAAATTGGATAAGAGTTTTGGAAAATATTTTCCTCAATTTTTTGAAGGTAGTCATTTTTCTTAAATTTGAGAAAAATGAGTTGATTTGGAAACTATTTTTCAAAATATTTAAGTCAACCAAACATGAGAAAATGAGAAAATATTTTTCGAAAAACATCTTCCTCCATACCAAACACACCCTAAAAGCATATATTTAACGAAAGAGCATGATGATTGAGAAGAGTTTGAGCATTGATTGAAGACAACTGAGACTAGATTAGTTACCTTGAGTAATTAATTAACTTGAGGTACATGAGCATATTGAGTTATTTTAAAAGTAGTACCAAGTACCAATTTAGGTAAGAATAGAGACAAGTCAAACCTTATAAACTACGTAGCAAGCATAGGATAGGATCATGCCATTGGTTCAGGTGACTCCTCAGTTGTCCCAAAAGAGGACTTTTATTTGGATGCATTAACATGATTGTCCTATACCCTTGCAAGGTATAGAGTGATTGAAGCAACAAAAGTGCTTTCGTTGTATCATTACAAGCTCAAAGGTGATAGTTGTCTATTAGAAAAACTCCCCAATCAATAAATAATATCACTTTACTAAGTTACATTATTAGCATATATCTTGAAAAGCATTCTTTTATTCATAATATTTTTTAATTGAATATTCAAGTGTTGAGTAGTTCTAAAAATGTTTCCTTCTAGCCATTTACATATCGCATATTCAATGTACTAACTTCATTTGGCCTGGATCATTTAATGATGTAGATAAAGATGTTAGAGATTCTTAGCAGGTGCTCCATTAAAGATCTATTCTTTCTTGATAGTAGTGAAACTTCCTTACTTTCTAAGGGATCTTTTAAATTCAATATGCTTCCATTTTAACTAGTTGTTTTGAGGTAGCCATAGGCTTGCCTCAACACCTTCTTATGAGTAGTTAGAGACTTTATAAATAGAGTTAGATGGAGTCAGATGTTTCCTTCAACGTCTATTGTAAAACTATGATTTTCTTTTTATGTTGATGACATTGAGTTTATATCATTGTCTCGAATATCATTAAATTTGTATTATTATTTTCATTGATAATGTTGAGTGCCCATCTGAGTTACTTTATTATGAGTTGAGACTTTCACCGAGTGAATTATCCAGACCAACAGTTCGCTTAGGATAAGTATTGATTTTTGGATGCTGGCCATGCCTAGGGTATACACTTGGGTGATGGTACATGACATATCAAATTGAAGTCTTTTTGAGTCCTATTTCAAACTATGCATCTGCATTATATTAGTTTATGTCTGGACTAAAATAATATTCTGAATTTATTAGAAGTTGCCTATTTACTAAGATCCTATGATTACTGAAACAACTCCAAAAATAGCCCGAAAAAGTGCCTTGGAATGCTAAAAATTTTGAATTTCATATATTTCAAAATTCGTGCGTGACATCAAAAATTTCGGCTAAATATTCTTGTTCATGGGGTCAAAATTAAGGGTCAGAGGCTCTAACCTCGATTTCAGAGCAAACAATTAACAATTTCAATTTTCATAATTTTTGTTATCCAGAATCGATCCGCGACTGCACCACGACGCGCGGCTGTCACGGAGCAGATGAAGACCTGTGTATGTTGTTGCCAGTGATTTCTATGTCGGTCCAAGGCTTTTGGATCTTTGGCCTAAGTGTTCCTAATAGTCAGTCAAACACTTATCCATATTTTCACTCCCAAATTCAAGTCCCGAACCCTCATCCTAAGCTAAGGTTCTCCTTCAAGGTTCTTTTTCAAGCTTGAAGTCTCCATCTGCAATCTTCACCAAGTGCATCTCCAAGCTAAAGTATGTGGTTTCTTTCATGGGTTCCTTTCACCCATGATACCTAAGGCTCCTTTTACTCAAAGTGCATGGTTTAAAGTTGATTTACAAATGGGTCTTGATTATTATGAAATTCATTGCACACTATGTTAAAGCTATGTCAAATTGTGACTATTTTGCTATGTTTTGAGCTAAAACTCTTTGATCTATTGAAAAATTTGACAAGGAGTTTTGATGTATATTACTTGAGGGTGCTGCAAGGTGTTGATTGATCGTTTTACAATGAATATTCTTGCATGATTTCATCTCTATAATTCACGGTTTTATACTAGCATTATACACTCTCGAAGTGTTTGATAAAATATCCGGATGCGGTTTCTTTATGAGTTGAAGGTCCAAAGCATGAGATATGATATGATTGACTATATGATGATGTAGTGAGCTTATGTATATGATATATTCTATATAAAGTGTTGCATTAGACCATTCCCGATACGGGTAGCCTAGTTTGAGGGGTTTATATCTCAACCACTAGTGTGATGGGTGCTATCGTCACTAACCTTGATGAGGGGTTTGTACCTCACGCACTAGGGTGATGGTTGCTGTCATCACTAACCTTAATGAGGGGTTGTACCTCACATACTAGGGTGATAAGTGCTATCATTACTAACCTTGATGAGGGGTTTATACCTCACACACTAGGGTGATGGGAGCTGTCATCACGAACCTTGATGAGGGATTTGTACCTCACACACTAGGGTGATGGATGCTATCATCACAAACCTACCAAGGGGTTTGTACTTTGGAAATCAAACTTGGTCTCTTCTACACATATGATATCCTATATGAGCATTAGCTGCTTAAGAATGTTTTACTTATGCATTGATCATACATGCCATATTGTTATATTATGCCTATTACCTGTTGTTATTCATTTTGATTATGGTGCCTAATTCTTGTTGGATTGCATCCTATATACTTAGTACATTCAAATGTACTGACGCATAATACTCTATTCTTACATGATGTCACCATGTAGGAACTGGTGCCCAAGTTGATCATCCTCCTGCACGTGGCTAGTTCGACACTACTCAAGCTAGTTGGTGAGTCCTCTACTTCGGGGAACTTAGTCTATGTTGTCTTACTATCATTGAGACATTCTTCTTTATTGTCTATTTTGACTATAAAGGTGAGTCCAATTACTTTGTCTTGGCCCCCGCTCTTATCTATGTATTAGACATGTTTGTTGGACATGATTTGTATCTATGCTAAGAGCCTTGACTCTATTGTTCTTGATTTCTATGATATAAAAGTGCTTTCCCTTAGCCTAGTTGTCCTACTTTATTATCACTTGAAGCTTGATTTATTGCTTCGGCAACCAAGGATGTGTAATGATGTTCTAAGAGGCTTGCTTGGGGTCCCTTCAAGTTCCCCTAGCGCCGTGTCATTCCGAGGCTCTAGGTTTGGGTTATGAACTTGGTATCAGAGAACTGGGTTGAAAGATCCTTAAAGTACAATACACCGCATTGATTAGAGTCTTATTTAAGGTTATGATGCACACCATGACTATGAATAGGAGGCTATGAGACGTTTTAGGAAATGTTTCCCTTCTTCATGTTCTAAGTCATGCTATAAAGTTGTGGTAAGTTTTCCCCCTAATGACTATTCTTTGCAATTGTAGATCTTGCCAAATACTCGAGGATAAAGGGCCCAAGCTCCCGAGGAGCAACTTAACAATGGTGAGCTCCTGGATGCAATCACTATGCTTTCCCCAAGTTGTCACCAACCAAGTCATTCAAGGGGCCCAAGCCCCTAATGCTACAACCTCTGGAGCTAGGCAAGAGACTTCATGAGGATGAATGCTCTGGTATTCTATGGGTCAAAGGTGGATAAAAATCTACAAGAGTTCATTGATGAGGTCCATAAAATCTTGAATATCATGGGTGTTGGACAAAATGAAAAGGCAGAGTTGGCGACGTTCTAACTCAAACGTGTAACTCAAATATAGTATGACCAATGGAAGGGTGAGAAGGGGATTGGTTATGTGGTGCTTTGGGAGGAGTTCAAATTGGCCTCCTTAGTTAGTTTTTCCCTCTTGAGCTTAGGGAGTCTAAGTTAGTCAAGTTCATAAAATTGAAACAAGGTCCTATTAGTGTAAGGGAGTATACCCTCAAGTTTAATCAACTTTCAAAGTATGCTCCACATTTGGTAGCCGATCCTAGATGTAGAGTAAATAAGTTTGTGATGGGGGTCTCCGACTTGGTAAGTGAAGAATGCCGGTCTGCCATGCTAATTAGTGCTATGGACTCTTCTCGATTGATGACCTATTTCAAAAAAATAGAGGAGGAGAAATTAAGGAAGAGAAGGGGGCATGAGGCCAAGAGGGCCTGTCTTGGGGGTAAGTTCCAAAGGGATGGTCAGTTCCATCACGGGCAAGGGTCTTATCCTGCTACTAATAGGGGATTTGCCAATGACCTCCCTAGGCCTCAAGGTATTGGTGTTATCGCTCCCATTGATGTGTGTCCTAAATATGGAAAGGGTCGTAGGGGCCTATGTTTGAAGGGTTCTAATGCTTGCTATGAATATGGGGAGCTTGGTCACAAGAAGGTAGAATGTCTATGAAATTCTGGCAAGGGCTGAGGTGAAAATGTAGTCCCAATGGGTAGAGGTGGTCCTCAAGGTAGTGCCCCAAGGTACAATCGATTCTATGCTCTACATAGGAGACAAGGGGTTGGTAAGGTCTCTGACATTGTAACCGGTATGTTAAAAATTTTTAACTTTGATGTGTATGCTTTGATTGACTCAGGTGCCACTCTCTCCTTTGTTACCCGTTTTATTGCTAAAAAGTTCCATGTTGAGTCCAAGTTATTGCATGAGTTATATGAAGTGTCTAGGAATAATTGGTGCCTCTATTGTTGCTAGGAAAGTTTTATAGAACTTATCCTATTTGCATTTTGCATAAGTGGTTGCCTTGTGATCTTGCTAAATTAGACATGGTACATTTTGATGTCATTCTTGGGATGGATTGGTTTCATGCCTACTATGCTTATATTGATTGTAGAACCTGTTACATGGGGTTTCTTTGACCATCATATAAGAATGTGGTTGACAATTTACTTCATACTTTTAGAGGTCTTTTCAAAGGGATCTTGGTAGGGTCAAGTTTCAATTCCCTAATGAACCCATCCTTGAGTGGAAAAGTCAAGATATGGTGATCAAGGGTAGATTCATTTCATGTATTAAAGCCCGTAAGTTGTTCTCTAAGGGGTGTCTTTATCATCTTGTGAGGGTTAAAGATGTGGAGTCCAAAGTCCCTTCCATAGAGTCAGTTTTTATTGTAAATGAGTTTCTTGATGTCTTCCCAAATGACCTTCCCTGTGTTCCTCCCGAAAGGGAATTAGATTTTGGCATAGACCTCCTCCTCGACACTCAACCTATCTCTATTCCCCCTTATCATATGGCCTCGATGGAATTGAAGGAGTTAAAGGAGCAATTGAAAGATTTGTTGGAAAAGAGATTTATTAGACCTAGTCAATCACCTTGGGGTGCCTTAGTGTTGTTTGTGAAAAAGAAGGATGGGTCACTTATAATGTGCATTGACTACCGACAACTCAATAGGGTCACCATCAAGAATAGATATCCTCTTCCAAGGATTGATGACTTGTTTGGCCAATTACAAAGGGCTAGCTTCTTCTCTAAGATTTATCTTTGGTCCGAGTATGATCAAGTGAGGGTAAGGGAATGTGATATTCCTAAGAGGGCTTTTCGAACTAGACATGGGCATTATGAGTTTGTCGTTATGTCGTTTGGGTTGACTAATGCACAGACCATCCTCATAGACCTAATGAATAAAATCTTTAAACCTTACCTTGATCCTTTGTTGTGGTCTTTATTGATGATATTTTGATCTATTCACATAGTAGGGAGGAGCATATAGGGCATTTGAGGGTTGTGTTGCAAAGATTGAAGGAGGAGAAATTGTATGCCAAATATGACAAGTGTTAATTTTGGTTGAAAGAGGTTGCATTCTTGGGTCATATGGTGTCGAGGGATGGTGTAAAAGTGGATCCTAAGAAAAATGATGTGATTAGAAATTGGCCTAGAGCATTGACCCCGTCGGATATTAGGAGCTTCTTGGGCCTAGCGGGTTATTATAAAAGGTTTGTGAATGGGTTCTCCTCCATTGCTTCCCCTATGACAAAATTGACTCAAAAGAAGGTTAAGTTTCTGTAGACCGATTAATATGAGAGGACCTTCCAAACATTGAAAGACAAGCTTATGTCCACTCCTACATTGTCACTACTGGATAGGCTTGAGGGATTTCTATTGTATGATGATGTTTCCTAGGTTGGTTTGGGTTGTTTGTTGATGAAAAATGGTAAGGTCATAGCCTATGCTTCTAGACAACTAAAGGTACATGAAAGGAACTACCCTACCCATCATCTAGAGTTAGCTGTCGTTGTGTTTGCATTAAAGATTTGGCATCACCACTTGTATGGGGTGCATGTGGATATGTTCACCGATCATAAGAGCCTACAATATGTCTTCACTCAAAAGGATCTCAACTTGAGGCAAAGGAGATGGTTAGAACTTCTCAAAGACTATGATATGAGTGTGCATTATCATCCGGGTAAGGCAAATATGGTAGCAGATGCATTGAGCAGGGTGTCTATGGGTAGCCTAGCCCATGTTGATGGTGGTGGTAAGGAGATAGCTAGAGAGATGCATCAATTGGCTAGATTAAGAGTTAGGTTTGAAGAGGTTGGTAAGGATGATGTAGTGGTTATTGATGGGTCTATATCTTCTTTGGTTGGTAAGGTGATAGCCAAGCAAGATCTTGACTCTTCCTTGCTTGAATTGAAGGCCTTGGTGAAAGAGGGAAAAGTAGAGGTTTTCTCCTAAGGGGATGATGGTACATTTAGGTACCAAGGTAGGTTGTGTGTGCCTTATGTTGATGAGGTAAGGGAGAAAATTCTCGATGAGGCCTATAATTCTTCTTACTCTATCCACCCCAGTTCCACCAAAATATATCGAGACTTGAGGGATGTGTATTGGTGGCGAGGCATGAAGAGGGATATTGCCAAGTTTGTTTCCAGTTGATATAGTTATCAACAAGTCAAAGCCTAGCATCAAAGGTTAGGTGGACTAACCCAAGTCATAGAGATTCCCATATGGAAGTGGGAAGTGATTAATATGGATTTTATGGTTTATTGCCCAAGACTAGAAGAGCTTTCGATTCCATTTGGGTGATGGTTGATAGGGTGATGAAATCGGCTTACTTTCTATCAGATAAGACCATGTTTGGGGCTGAAGAGTATGCAAGATTGTATATAAATGAGTTAGTGAGGTTACATGGGGTTTCTTTGACCATCATATAAGAATGTGGTTGACAATTTACTTCATACTTTTAGAGGTCTTTTCAAAGGGATCTTGGTACAAAAGTTCACCTTAGTAGCGTCTTTCACCCCCAAAAGGATGGACAAGCTGAAAGAACCATTCAAACACTTGAGGATATGCCAAGGGCTTGTGTATTGCAGTTGAGGGGGTACTTGGGATAACCATCTTCCTTTGATTGAGTTTGCCTACAACAATAGCTACTACTCAAGCATCGGTATGGCTTCTTTTGAGGCTCTTTATGAGAGACGTTGTAGATCACTAGTTGGTTGGTTTAAGGTTGGAGAGGTGGCTTTAATAAGATAGGATCTAATTATGAAGGCTCTTGAGAAAGTTAGGATAAGTAGGGAAAGGTTGAAGACGGCCCAAAGTCATCAAAAATCCTATGCCGATGTGAGAATAAGGGACCTTGAATTCAAAGTGGGTGATTGGGTTTATTTGAATGTTTCTCCAATGAAAGGTATGGTCCGTTTTTGTAAAAAGGAGAAGTTGAGTCTAAGATATGTTGGTCCTTATGAGGTCTTGAAAAGGGTTGGCAAGGTAGCATATGAGTTGAAGTTGCATAGTGAAATGAATTTGGTTCATCTAGTGTTCTATATCTCTATGTTGAGAAAATGTGTTGGTGATCCTAATGCTATTGTTCCTCTTGATGTTATGGGTGTTGTTGAGGATAACTTAACCTATGAGGAAGTTCCAGTTTAGATTTTGGATAGGCAAGTAAAATGATTGAGGAATAAGGAGGTGGCATCCGTTAAGGTCCTTTGGATGAACCAAAAAATCGAAAGTGCTACTTGAGAGGCCGAGATTGACATGCAAAAGCGGTATCATTATATTTTCCACTCCATCAAGCCTAAGGTACTAATTCTATGTCCCCTATGTGATTAAATGTCTTATGTTTCATCCCCTATGTCATTCATATACATTCATGTTTAAGTTGACAAATTTATGATGATTTTACATGTATATTGTGATTTTGAAAATGGTGTTTTAAATGTAATGTTGCATTCTTGTTGGGGCTTATTTATTATTGAATACTCTTGTTTTGTACATCTTTTTTACATTCGGGGACAAATGTTCCCAAGGGCGAGATATTGAAGTGACCCCAAACAGTGCCCGAAAATGTGCCTAGAAATTTTATGAATTTTAAATTCCATAATCTCAAACTCCGTGCGCGACATCAAAAATTTGACTTATTAATCTAGTTCACGGGGTCAAAATTAGGGGAAAAAGGGTCTATCCCCGATTTAAGAGCAAACGATTAGGAAGTTCAATTTTCATAATTTTTCTTATCCAAAGCTGATCCATGACGCATAACTGTCATGGACATGTGTTATTTTGGCCTCCGAAATAGGTCCGCATCACGGACCAGACGCGTACCTGTGTATGTTGTTGCTACTAATTTCTGTCTCGATTCAAGGCTTTTGGGTCATGGGCCTAAGTGTTCCCATCCATGTTTTTACTTATACTTAGCCAAATTTCACCCTCATATTACCCAAAACATTTCCCAATACTCATTCAAAAACTTAGCCATATTTTCACTCCTATATTCAAGTCCCAAACCCTCATCCCAAGCTAAGGTTCTCCTTCAAGGTTCTTCTTCAAGCTTCAAGTCTCCATCTCTAATCTTCACCAAGCTGATCTCCAAGCTAAGGTATGTGGGTTTCTTTCATGGGTTCCTTTCTTCCATGATATCCAAACCTCCTTTTACTCAAATTGCATAGTTTAAAGTTGATTTACAAATGGGTCTTGATTATTATGAAATTCACCCATGATACCCAAGCCTCCTTTTACTCAAATTGCATGATTTAAAGTTGATTTACAAATGGGTCTTGATTATTATGAAATTCACTACACAGTATGTTAAAGCTATGTGAAATTGTGACTATTTTGCTATGTTTTGAGCTAAAAATCTTTGATCGATTGAAAGATTTTAGTAGGGATTTGTATGTATATTGCTTGAGGGTGTTGCAAGGTGTTGATTGATGGTTTTACAATGGATTTTCTTTAATGATTTCATCTCTATATTTCATCATTTTATACTAGCATTACACACCCTCTAAATGTTTGATAAAATGTCAGGATGTGGTTCCTTGAAGAGTTGAAGGTCTAAAACATGATATATGATATGATTGACAATATGATGATGTACTAAGCTTATTACTATATAATGTCTTGCATTAGATCATGCCCAATCTGGGTTACCTAGTTGAGGATTTAATATCTCAACCACTTGGGTGATGGGTGCTATCATCACTAACCTTGATGAGGCATTTGTACCTCACACACTAGGGTGATAGGTGCTATCATCAGTAACCTTGATGAGGGGTTTTCACCTCACACACTAGGGTGATGGGTGTTATCATCACTAATCTACCAAGGGGTTTGTACTTTGGAAATCTAGCTTGGTCTCTTCTACACATATGATATCCTATATGAGCAAGAGTTACTTAAGCATGTTTTACTTATGCATTGATTAGACATGCCATATTGTTATATAATGCCTATTGCCTAGTGTTATGAATTTTCATTATGATGCCTAATTCTTGTTTCATAGCATCCTACAGACTTGGTACATTCAAACGTACTAATGCATACTCTATGCCAACATGATGTCACCATGTAGGAACCGATGCCCAAGTTGATCATCCTCCTCCATGTGACTATTTTAACACTTGGCAAGATATGTTCTATGCCAACATGATGTCACCATGTAGGAACCGATGCCCAAGTTGATCATCCTCCTCCATGTGACTATTTTAACACTCCTCAAGTTAGTTGGTGAGTCCTCCACTTCGGGGACCATAGTCTATGTTGCTCTTACTATGTATTGAGACCTTCTTCTTTATTGTCTATTTTGACTATAAGAGTGAGCCCAGTTACTTTGTCTTGTCCCCCGCTCTTATCTATGTATTAGAGGTGTTTGTTGGACATGTTATATATTACTAAAAGCCTTGACTCTATTTTTCTTCATGTCTATGATATAAAAGTGATTTCCCTTAGCCAGGTTGTCCCACATTATTATCTCTTGATGCTTGTTTTATTGCTTTCGCGATAAAAGATGTGTAATGATATTCTAAGAGGCTTGCTTGGGGTCCCTTCTGGTTCCCCTTGCACCGTGTCACACCTGGGACCTAGGTTTGGGTTATGAAAATTACTTTCATCAAAAGTTGGGAAGATCTGTGGTGTTCACTCTGTCTGACTAAAATAGTAAGGCCAAATTTTGGTCATTTGTGATGATTTCGGTTACTATCCATCAGGGGTCTAACTGTTCATTGTCCAGACCATCAAATGGGATTTGTTTTTGCACTTTTAACTCAATTTCTTAGGGGTAATTTGGTGCTTCTTTGCTCAAAACTTCCCCTAAAGTATTCAAACCATTCCCTACACTTCTAATAACTGTGACAAACAATCAAAGACCTGCCCACTTTTTCTTTCATCATCTCAAAATGTTTTAAACCCACAAGGCTTCAATAAGAAAGAACTAAGGTTAATTCTCAAGGTTTCTTTTGTAAGTCCTTCGTCAGAAGTATATATGAACACTCCCTATTTCATACTATTCATCATAAAGATTCATATATTATTATTTATATTTTCTAATTTACAACTTGAGGTTAGGTGTAATGCCTCACATATTGGAAAATGTAAAAGTGCGTAAGAGAGGAATTCTAGAATTTTCTATGTATCAGTGGTTGGAGCGTAGGAGTGTACAATCTGTATGTTATTCAACAGGCGATAACTTATGCTCGTGGAATGGAGAGTGGACTTGGTGCAAAGATGGATTTATGAAGTTTGGAGTACGCCATATAAGTACAGATCATACATTGATTGATAGGTCATAAGTTATGTCGTGGCTTGACATTTAGAGAAAATCTTTTAGGGTCCAAAATAGTTACCAGACAAGACCCCTTTTCACAACCCATGAAATGGACCACGACCCTATTGGGGTCTTGTGGCCCTATTTGGTAGTTTTTTAAGAAGGGGCAATTTTTTCATTTCCTAATTTTCTAAGCCTATCCTACGTCCTTTGCCCTTGAACCCTGAATAGGCTCTTCCTAGCCCTATACAACTCTAAACCATTTCATTCCAACTCATTTATCAAATAACCTAAGTCCCAAACACTCTCAAGTTTCTCAAGTCTTTTCAAGAGAAAAGTCCAAGCTAGGGTTTTGATTTCCTCCAAAATCAAATTTTCTTGCATTAAATCACACAAGGTATATGGAATTTGATTTGTAGAGCCTTTCCTCCACAAAGCTCAACCATTCCTTTTTCTCATCTATTTACAAGTCATGGAAACTTATGAAAATTTTATGAACTCTTTTATATTTGATGATATTATGAGGTATTTTATGATGTTTTATCCCTGTATACTATTATTCAATGCAATGCCATGTGAAAGCTAAGACTTAAATGATGGTTTGATGACATCCTATCCAACTCTTTTTATGCCTTTGGTGGGTTATTTAGAATAATGCTTAAGTGATTCTATCTTACTCCTTTCAGTTATGTATTCTTGAATTGCATGGTTTTCAAATTTTGTGCATGTACCCACTATGATTTGATTAAAGATGCATTCCAAGTTTCTTATGTAATGAATGCCTTATGGCAAGATATGTATGTCACATATGTTGAGACTAATAAAAGTTCAACAATTATTCTATGACCTCATGAGTATGATATGAATGTTAAGAATGATATAAAACCCTATCCTTAATGTTATAAGCTATGTCTTAATGAGCTACTCTGAGAAGTAAATTATGATGTTTTGGGACTATCATTAATATATCTATGATTCAAGTAATCTATGGAATTATGACCTAGCACTGGGATGACCTTGATAGTCTCCTATTGTCTATAAACTATGTGCCACCTTAGGTTCATGTTATTGATTTCCTATATGGGCTTGTAGCAACCAATATAACAGTGTCATAAGGTAAATATAATTGATGACACCTACCAAAAAAGCTATGTCATAAGGTAAGGGTTATATAGAGACACTTTCTGAAAAGGCCATGTTGTAGGGTCAGTTTTTGGTTTACCTTGGCAAAGTAGACCACTCCTTTTTCGAAGTGGAGTGGACATCAAAATTCCAAGTAGTAGTTCTCTTGGTCTTACATGTTAGTTGTTGTCATCTCCCACCTATGCATGATATATCTTGCGACTTGATGATTCCACATGCATATTTTTACTAAGCATCTAGTCATGACATATTGAGCATGTATCTATTGTTTATGATTTTGCTTATTCTTTCAGTATAGATTATGTTCCTTCTTACAATTTCACCCCATATACTATGTTCATTCAAAGAACTAACACATACATTTTTGCCTACAAGATCTTACCATGTAGGGACCATAGATATTATTCATCCTACTTCTCCACAAGGCTAGACAGTTAGGTCGAAGATTGCTTGTGGTGAGTTCTCTATTTCGGGGACAATATCCCTTTACTTTCATACTTTATTAAGACTTGTATATTTATGGATATTTATCTTTTAAGGGTGAGCTCGAGAGATATCTTGGTCCCTGTTCCACTCATGTTAGAGGTGTTGTTGGATATAGATATATATGCTATGAACATGACTTTTGATATGTTTATGTATTATGGAAGACTTTCTTAGACCTTACCCCTTCTTATGCTTGTCATATGTTGTGGATGAGATGGGAGTCCTAAGTCTCTAATACCTCCATAGAATGAGTCATACTTACTATGCCCTTAGATATTATTTGCTATGTGTTCATGCTAATCATCTTCCTTATAACATCCCCATAGCATGTGTCCAAAGTCTAGCTTCCCCTAGAATTATATGTTTGTTGTTTAATTATGTTTCCACAACCAAGGATATGACATGTATGCTTAATAGGCTTTTTTGGGGTTCCTTTGGGTTTCCCTATTCGTCTTGTTACACCTAGGCCCTAGGTTGGTAAAGGGTCCTCTGAAACCCAACATACCATGTCAAGTAGAGCCTTTTCCATGGTTGCGAACAATGCCACAAATATGAATAAGAGCTATGAGGAGTTTTAGGAATGACTTTCTCATATTTTATGTCGTGGTTTAGGAGTTATATTGAGACATTCTATTCTTAATGGATGATCTTTTGCTATTTTGGATTATGCCTCAAAGTATAGTGCCACAAACAGATCCTACTCCCGAGGGTAAATTGACCCATCCAGCTCTACAGATCCCCAAGGAGAAGAAGGGGTCACTAATGTTGAATACTGTAATGTGATAACTTTATTGGCAAGGGACATGGCCAACCAAGGAGTTCAAGATCCTTATGATCCTACATTCGCTACAACTGTGAGGGATTATACAATAATGAATTCTTCGAAGTTCTATAGCTCCAAAGTTGAAGAAGACCCCAATAATTCATTGATGAGGTATACAAGGTTCTTGACATTATAGGGGTAACCTCAGAGGAGAAAGCAACACTAGCATCCTATCAACTAAAGGGCCTTTCTCAATTGACATTTGTTCAATGGAAGAGAGAGAGGGTAAATGGAGAGCATATCTCTTAGGAAGAATTCAATGCTGCCTTCATCAACAGTTTCTTTCCCATAGAGATAAGGAATGTAAATATGATGGAATTTATGAACCTCAAACAAGGTTCCAAGAGTGTTAAGGGTTATTCTGTTAAATTCGACAACCTCTCAAAGTATGCTCCTCATTTGGTTGCCGATCCTATGGCAAAGGTGCATAAATTTATGTCAAGTGTGTCTGACTTAATTAATGAAGAATGTTCCACTGCCATGCTTATAGGATATATAGACTTGTCTCGACTCATGACTTATGTCAAACAACTTGAAGGAGAAAAACATAGAAAGAGGAGGAGTGAAGAGTCCAACAGGGCTCATTATAATGGTGGATTTCAAGATGCTAGAGGTTGCCATTTTCAACAAGGCCACAAATTTCAGGATCAAGGGTCCTCTAATGGTCAAGGCAAAAGGTTTGCTAATGGTAGGGTTCCCAACCCTAGAGCTAATCGTATTAGTTCTATGATTTAGTTGGTTGATTAGGAAGGTAGTATATCAATCAAACATTTTTCTTTCCTATCAATTGGTAGTAGTCCTTTTGTGTTCTTAGCTTAACAAAAAAATAATAGGAAATTGTTGTTGTATACTTAATGTTGACTATGCTATCTATAGATCTCTTAACCTTCTTGATTGTCTCTTTGCAGTACCTGTGAATATAATAGGGAGAAATAGAATATGTCTGTTACTTAATTTGAACAATAATATAACATTGATTCACTTTTCTTCAAAAATTAAAGAAGGCAATCAAAACATAATCAAACATATCAAGGGAAGATAATCAATAAGGATTCTTGAAATCAATGTATTAATGTACATTTTTGTTGTCTTATTGTCACGCCCTGAACCTAGGGCCTAGATGTTACCGGCTAATGGGGGACCCGAAGGAACTCCAAACAAGCCTCACAGCATATCATTACACATCCTTAGTTGCGAAAGCAATTAAAATGACAATAGGGAAAGATAGCTTTAGTACATAACAAGAGATCATAAGCAACATCCCCGGAATGGAGGACTCACCAACAAGCTTGAGAGACAATCGTACTAGCTACGTGGAGGAGGAGAAAGATCAAGCGGGGCTCCGATTCCTACATGGTAACATCATGTAGGCATAGAGTATGCATTATTACCTTTGAATGTACAAAGTATGCAGGGTGCAATACATGTAACTTACCAAAACTTGCATATCGATGTTAGATGACAAGGCACATAATATAGAAAGAGTTGAATATCGAAGAATGTAACATACGAGATACTATGAAAGTCATGATGCATGAAATGCAAATGATACCCTTATATATATTGGGGTTGTTACCTCAACTAACATAAGTAAGACCAAGCGGGTTATTACTTGGAATTCTGATGAAATCCCCTTATCGGTAAAGAGGTAATCTCCCTGCCAAGCATAGACCATACTTCACCTTACGGGATAACTCCCTTTTCGTATGAAGTAACCTTTCTTACGAGACAACTCCCTCTTAAGATAGGATTTTCACAAATCACAATTCAAATCATTCTTTCTCTTTATGAGATAACTCTCGCTTCGGATCAAAAACATATACTAGGCACATAGTTCAAGGAAAGGGAGAGGGCCCTTGGGGATAGCCCTAACGCCCCCAATACATCGGTGCTAAGTCCTCATCCCACAAGAATAAATATACATATACATATATATGCATACATTCAAACAACATAAATCATTTCTGAAATCATAATAATTCATGTACATGAATGCATATGCTATGGACAATGAGAGAATGACATGCAATGGGTGATTAAGACTAAATGTAAAATCAACATTTGTAACATGAAATTGAAGTGAAATAATAATTAAATGCATATTTAAATCCAGTGTAATCACCCATGCCTAAATAATTCTTAAAGGGGACATGCATACTTATAATTTCATAAACCCAAAAGTAAATCCTCAGATAATGGTTTAAACCACATTAAAATAATCAAATAAACATTACTCATGCATCAATAGAATTTTAGGAATTATAATATTGTAGGTTTTCTTAAAAATAATCTTGGGTCTCCTTAATTGAAAGGAATCAAGGGTCAATCCATATACCTTAGACCTTGAGTTCCTTGCAATTAGTTTGGGAAGAATGGAAGCTTAGAAGTGGGTCTTGGATTCTAATCTTGTTCTTAGGTTTCCTTGAAATTGAATTGGAGCTTAATGGAGGCTCTTGAGATGATTTGGGAGTGTGATTGAAATGAGAGTAGTGAGTTTTATCCTTTGGAACATTGTTTAGGTCTTTTAGGAAGGTTATTATAGCTTAGGAAGTCAAAAAGGGTTATTAGAATAATTAGCATTTACGAAAATGCCATTAGTCAATAGATGGAAAATTTGGCAAAGTGTTGCCCCACGGAAGGTCCCATGGGTCATGTGGCAGTCCATGGGTCATGCGGAGGGCCCGTGATATGGTACTTAGTCAAAAAGTTGATGTTGGAAATCGATTGAAAAAAGACATCTCGTCGCGACCGCGGCGGCCTCTATTGGTCGTGTGGAGCTTCATGGCCTGTGTGGAGGGCTTTTGGCACCATACTTGGTGTAGGAAATTGTTGCCTAGGCTCTATGCTAAGGTCCACCGGTTGTGCCCCATGCCACGGGTCATGGTGAGGGTGCGTGGCTCAACACTTGGCAAAAGCACTTCCCCAAATGCCCACTTTAGCCCTCTTGCTCACCATCACACCTCACCCCATGACCACTGGCAAGCCACACGACCCGTGCAACTGGTCGTGGTCCATGCGTTAGGCTAAAAATTGCTTTTTCCAACCTCACATGTCTCACACGACCAGTACAAGCCACCACTGGCCGTATACTTGCCCGTGGGGCTTCACTGTACGGGAGGGTCTCACGAAAACAGTCATAAGTCCTTCATCCGAACTCGATATGAGGTGAAACAAGTGCATTGGAAAGCTGAATAAAGGGGTTTCATTTGATTTGTCATGGGCAACCCAATTTTTAATGTGCTAAAAGATATGCTTGTTTAAAGTTTACCCTTCTACCAGTACTTGTGTCAATGGAAATCCTTTTGAACTTGGCTTGTCGTAGGGGCCCATGACAGCCTTAAATGACATACATAATCTTGGAAATTCTAGTTCCTTATATCATCTCCTCCTTGGTAATATTCATCCTCGAATATGGAAGAACAAAGGTTGAAAGTCTTGTCTTAGAACATGAAACCTCCAACCATATGATCAATGCATAGTTTACTAGTTGATGGTCATAAAGTAGTTAAAAGTCATGCCAAAAATGTATTCAATTCATTTCAAACATAATGTCAATCATTTCAATGCATATGCAAGCATGTCATGCCATGAGACTCAAGAATTGAAAGGGTTAGGACCGCTTGGGAATAGAAAGAACCTAGTGCCTTACGCTTGGGTAGATTGGAAAAGATAGGGATGTCGCCTTATCAAGATTGCTTCGGCTTCTCCGATGGTACTTTCAACTTGTCATTTTCCCCAATGGGTCTTGATGAATGCTATACCCTTATCAATCATCTTTTCCACCCTTTCCATCTAATACCTCCACCAGGACCTTCTTCTAAGTCAACTTATCCTCCACAACACCCACAACCTCAAAGAGTTCTATAGCACTAGAGTCACCAACATATCCCCTCAACCTAGAAGTATGAAGAATCGGATAAATCATTCCCCTATCCATAGGAGGTTCTCATACTTATGCAACCTTACCAACCTCCCTCTATCTTCTATAAGGACTTACAACTCTAAACTCAATTTTCAACCTTAAACATGCTTTGTCCACTTGGTACCCTAAACCACCATCTCCTCCTTGGGAGACAACCTTTACTCTACCATCCTTTCACCCAAAACTTCCAACTCTTATAAGGTAGAATCAAGGCCTTGCTTAAACTAGACCTCCTCAACTAAAGAAGATCTGGAACCACCAAGAACACTATACTACCATTCTCAACTTTCCTCAACATAACTGCCAATCTAACAAACCGATGGATCCCACTAGTCACCTCTTCACCACCATTATCCAAATATTCTAGGCTACCTCTAGGCACCCCACTTAGAGCATTAGCCCTCAACGGGGAAATGTCGCACTCTCATATCACAATACTTAAGGAGTTCTAATTAACCACCTCTTGTTATCCTTAACTCACACCTATCATATTTAGCAAACAACCTCTCATCTCGCAAGACTTGCAACAATATCCCCAAGTGATTTACAAGCTCTAAATAATTCAATAATCCATTGCAAGAGGCCACTAAAAATACGCCAAAGTAGGGTTTTAAGACCCTATTCGTGAAACCCATAAACACAACTGGTGCATAAGCCCACCAAACAACACTACCAATATTCAAAATGCTTATTCCTAGTCTAAAAGGACACATAGGGACATCACCCACCCTCATCCACACATGGGAACAAAACTCAAACCTCAAATCAACCTTATAGAAGTGACTCACCCATTGTATCCACACCTGGGAACAAAACTCGAACCTCAAATCAACCTTAGAGAAGTGACTCACCCATTGTAGTTGACCAAATCGATTGACCATCTCTACCTATCATATTAAAACCTTACGGTTCCTACACTCGTCCAAAGCATGCTATGCAAGTAACCAAACCACCTTAAGATCTCCAACACCTCAAACTAAGTCCAACCGAGATCACAAGACAAGACCTAATGCAATACAAACCCAGATAAACACCTATGAACCTCCTAGCAACTATATACTCAATAAAAAGAATAGATATCAAAGGTCTACATAACAACTAGGACACACAAGAAGTCCCACTACCAACCAAAAGAAATGAGAAGAAGTAGTGGTACACGAGGCCTAACTACTCATGCATATCAAAGCCAAGGAAACTTCAACTTACTGGTAATAGCACCAGGCACCTCATCTACTCCTTGAGCCACTTGATCAACATCACCATCTCAATCCAAAGGTTGACCACCCTTACACTTCCTTAGAACATATAGACAATCAACTAGCTTGTGACCCACTTTACTATATCCATAACAAGGATTGGTCCTCCTCAAGCGTAGACCACTATGCTTCTTTCCACACCCTCAAAACTTAGGATTAGTCATCCCACCATCACCTCCTTCTGGTTGAGCAAGAGAACAACCACTAACTTTGTGCCTAAATCCTCCAAGACCCAAGCAAACATTAGACTTCTCCAAACATAGGTCGCTATGGCCCTTCCCACACTTTTGGTATCTAGGCCCTTCCAGCCCCTCATTACCTCTTTTACCCTTTTTACACCTATGAGGAAAGTCTATTATCTTGTGACCTTCCCCTCCAAAATAATAACAAGCATAGGTTTTCTTCAAGCATAGGCCATCATAGCATTTACCATATTTTGAGCACCTAGCATAAGGCACTACACCACCCCTATCTCTCCCCTTGGAACTTTGGAACTTACCCTCAACACTGTCCCTCTTTGTCTCATTACCTCTCCTCTCACAACTAGAAGTCTCGGGAGCACCCACTTGTAAATTGAGTTAAGTTGCCAATGTTGTCACCACTTTGGCCATTACCCATAGAGCATTAAGAACCTTCGCATTTGACATATCACCATCTTGAGTAGATTGAGACATATCCTGAAATGTAATGGTTAGGGATTAGCAATAAGACCTAGGGGACCTAACTCTATCGCATGGCATAGATCCTGAAGAGGTGAAACATTTCCTAGAACAACTCATAGCCTCCTATTCATAGTTATGGTACACAACACAACCATGAATAAGACTCTAATCGATGCAGTATACTGGACCTCGAGGATCTAAGAACCTAGTGCTCTCATACAATCTTTTCCATGCCCTAAACCTAGGGCCTAGATGTGATCGGTGAATAGGGAACCCAAAGGAACCCCAAATAAGCCTCATAGCGTATCATTACACATCCTTGGTCATGGAAGCAATTAAAATAAAAATAAGAGATAAGCATAAACAAGGGGAATTATGTCTAAGGTAAATAGTTAAACATTGAATAACATAAATGAGTCAAAGCTCAAGCATAATATATAACTTGTCAGGCAATACCTCTAGACAAAGATCTTAGCAGGGGCCATAAACAAGGGGGATCGGGTCTAAGGTGGAGAGTTAAACACTTGATTAACATAAATTAGTCAAAGCTCAAGCGTAATACATAACTTGTCCAACAATACCTCTAGACATAGAACTTAGCGGGGGCCACGACAAACAACCGGGCTCACCCTCATAGTCATAAGTATTCAAAATTATACAAGATGTAGTTTGAACATAAGCATGAAAGAAGATAGATATTGTCCCAGACATGGGGACTCACCAAAAGCTAACTTGAACAACCCGTCTAGCCACAAGGAGAATCAATAGGGGCTCCGAACCCTACATGCTAACATCCTGTAGGCATAGAGTATGTGTTAGTACGTTTGAATGTACAAAGGATATGGGGTACAATGCATGTAACTTACCAAAAATTGCATGTTGATGTTAGATGACAAGGCACATAATATAGAAAGAGTTGAATTTCAAAGAATATAATATACGAGATGCTATGAAAGTCATTATGCATGAAATGCAAATGATCCGCTTATATATTGGGGATGTGGCCTCAACCTAAATAAGTACGACTAAGTGGGCTATTAATTGGAATCCTGATAAAATCCCCTCATTGGTAAAGAGGTGATCGACTTGCCAAGGGTAGACCATACTTCACCTTACGGGTCAACTCCCTCTTCGTATGAAGTAACCTTCCTAACGGGACAACTCCCTCTTCAGATATGATTTTTACAAATCTCAACACAAATCATTCCTTCTCTTTACAGGACAACTCCCTCTTCGGATCGTA
>DF360978.1:8876-19126 GCA_000787875.1 Solanum virginianum | reverse complement strand
ATAGCTTGGAAACCTATTCCTTCTCTTTACAGGACAACTCCCTCTTCGGATCGTAAACCTATGTTAGTTACATAGTTCAAGGAAAGGGAGAGGGCTCTTGGGAATAGCCCTAACGCCCCAAATCCATCGGTGCTAAGTTGTCATCCCACAAGAATAAATATACATATACATACATACATACATAGATATATATATATATATATACACATACATACATACTTTCAACTGACGTAAATTATTTTCGAAACCATCTCAATGCATTCTTAGGCTTAAAGGCCTTACATATATATACATACTTACAAATGACATAAATCATTTTCGAACCATCTCAGTGCATCATAGGCTTAAAGGCCTAAACATAATTTCATAGTCTTTATACTCATGCATAGGAATAGCCCATTCATATACAAAATGGTGCAAGCACCCGAAATTCTCAAAGAGCCAAAGTCAAAGACATATATGTGATCACAATATTGTCATAACCAATGTTTTATCAAAATCATATCATAAAACAAAATTGGGCTTAGGCCATAACATAATTTCTCAAAATAATCCATGTACATGAATGTATATACTATGAACAATCAGAGAATGACATGGGTAATTAAGTCTAAATGTAAAATCAACATTTATAATATGAAATTGAAGTGAAATCATAATTAAATCCATATTTAAATCCATAGTGTAATCACCCATGCTTAAATAATTCTTAAAGGCATGCATACTTATAATTTCATAAATCCCAAAGTAAATCCTCATATAATGGTTTAAATCACATTAAAATAATCAAATAAACACTACTCAAGCATCAATAGAATTTTAGTAATCATAATATTCAAAACCCCAAATTAAAGTAAGTAAAATCCATTTAGATTTTCTTGAAAATAATTTTTGGTCTCCTTGATTGGAAGGAATCAAGGATCAACCCAAATACCTTAGACCTTAAGTTCCTTCGAATTAGAGTGGGAAGAATGGAAGCTTAGAAGTAGGTCTTGGAATCCAAACTTGTTCTTGGGTTTCCTTGAAATTGAATTGGAGCTTAACGGAGGCTCTTGAGAGGATTTGGGAGTGTGATTGAGATGAGAGTAGTGAGTTTTATCCTTTGGAATTTTTTTTAGGTCTTTTAGGAAGGTTAAAATAGCTTAGGAAGTTAAAAAGGGTCATTAAAATGATTAGCATTTACGAAATTGCCATTAGTGAACGGATGGAAAATTTGTCAAAGTGTTGCCCTACAGAAGGTCCCATAGGTCATATGGCACTCCATGGGTCATGTCCTATGCCCATGAAAAGGTACTTAGTTTAAAAATTGACGGTGGAAATTGATTGGAAAAGGATGTCTCGTCTCGACCACGAGGCTTCCACGGGTCATGTGGAGCTTCACGGCCCGTGTGGAGGGATCGTGGCACCATACTTAGTGCAGGAAAGTGTTGCCCAAGCTCCACACCAAGGGTCACCAGTCATTCCCCATGCCACGGGTCGTAGTGACGGGGTGCGGCTCATCACTTGGCAAAAAAACGCCCCCAAATGCCCACTTTAGCCCTCTTGCTCACCTTCACACCTCACCCCACGACCAGTGGCAAGTGACATAACCCATGCCGCTGGTTGTGGTCCATGCCTTAGGCCAAAATGGCTTTCCCTAGTGTCACATGTCTCACACGACCCGTACAAGCCACCACTGGCCGTATAGGTGCCCGTGAGGCTTCACTGCATGGTAGGGTCTCACAAAAAGGGTCATAACTCCTTCATCCGAACTCAAAATGAGGTGAAACCATGTTCATTAGAAAGATAACTCAAAGGGGTTTCATATTATATGTCGTTGGCCACCCAGTTCCAAATGTTCTAAAAGATATGCTTGTTTAAAGTTGACCCTTCTACCAGTATTTGTGTCAAACTTAGCCAACGGAAATTCTTTTGAACTTGGCTTGTCGTAGGGGCCCATGAAAGCCTTAAAAGACATACATAAGGTTGGAAATTCTGGGTCTTTACACCTACCCTATTAAACTTCAATACTTAGTCCTTATCAAAAAATTCTCCCAAGATAGAGAGATAAAATACATTCGTATCTGTAAATTGCATTTCTATGTTTACTAAAAAAGTATGTGTACTGATACTTCCAGTATCATCGCTGATCACATTATGTACTTAATCTTCACAGACTTAGAACTAGAAGAGACACCCTTTTTTGCTTGATTCCTTTTTCGAGAACGTTTGGGAGTAGAGACCTCCTCTTCTTCCTCTTCCTCCTCTTCATCATCGGTATTGATAGTTTTACTACTTGACCTGATTTCCTGAGTAATGTGTACATTGAAGTAATAGTTGACGATGCTTTGCCTATTCTTCTTAGGATGAGATTCTATGCCAATTTCAAGAAGCTTTTACCTTTAGACAGACTCATCATAATGAGAAAGCTGAAGTATTATTGTTCCTTAGTGTTCCATAGCTTGGAAACCTCCTCTTCTATCTCATCAAATTTCCGTACATTAAATGTAGTCTTCAGTTCAAACTTTAACTTCATGTGTTCTTCTTTAACATGTCTTTTTTAATATGAAATGCTAAAGAAAAATGCAGGAAGTTGAAGTCTAAACTGAAGACTGTGTTTAATGTCTGGAAATTTGATGAGATGGGAGAAGAGATTTCCAAGTTATGGAACACTAAGGAACAAAAATAGTTCAGCTCCCTCGTTAAGAACAGTCTGTCTAAAGGTAAAAACTTCTTGAAACCAGCATTAGTATCTCTTCGTAAGAAGAATAGGCAAAGCATCGTCAAGTATTACTTGAATGTTCACATTCCTCAGCAAATCAGGTCAAGTAGTAAAACAATCAACATGAAGAGGAACAAGATAAAGAAGAAGAGGTCACTACTCCCAAACATTCTTGCAAAAGGAATCAAGCAAAAAATTGTGCCTCTTCTAGTTGTAAGTCTGTGAAGATAAAGTACCTAAGTGGTCGGGGATGGCACCAAAAGTATCACTGCACATTCTTTTTTAGTTGACATGGAAATGGAATATACAGAGAGAAATGTATTTTATCTCTCAATCTTGGGAGAATTTTGGGATGAGGCCTAATTATTGAGGTCTAATAGGATAGCACAACAAAAGTATACATAAATACATTGATTGCTAGAATTCTTATTGATTATCTTCCCTTGATATGTTCGATTATTATGTGATTGCCTTATTTTCTTCTTTTTTTTAATTTGTGAAGGAAGGTAATCCCTCTTATATTGTTGTCCTTCTTTCATAGCAATAAAAATTATAACATCCTAGTACTAAGATATTTTTAGTATTGAGATAATTGCTGCTAAAATATTTATGGACCTAGTGGATGCAAGTAGTATATCTGGTACCTTCAGTTGTACCATCAGTTCTTACCTCATCTGTCACTCAATTTGTGTATCGAAGACTTCTGGATGCTAAATTTGTCAAAGATTTATTTCATAAAATTTGTTTCTTCATCAAGTTCCATTGATTTTTTTTATTCCCTTGAAGAGTTGAAAGATCTTGGACATCTATCCTAAAGTCTATCTTCCTATCCAGCGGCACATGTAGATTGTCAGGGAATATTTTAAGAAACTCATTTAGGTTTGAGACTGACCGGAGGGCTAGTGTCTCAACACTGTTATATTTAGCTCTAACTATACGGTAGATGCACCCTTTGGAAATTGACTTGTTAGCCTTAAATACGCACAATTGAGCAATCCGTCCACTTTAAGATTGGCTCACCTTGAAACTGAAACTTGACAAATCTAGTTCTACAATCTACAGAATAATAACAAGCATGAAGTCAATCCATGCGAAGAAGGATGTCAAAATCCACCATATCTTACTTAACATGATTAGATAAAGTATATTTATGGTAGATTGACATAAGACAAGCTCCATAGACTCTTTGAGATAGAATAGATTCACTTATTAGAGTGAAAACACCGAAAGGTTCATTTAGACACTTAGAATTGATTTCAAACTTTGTAATTACGTAGGTAGTCACAAAAGATAGAGTAACACTTGAGAATAGCAATACACAAACATCATACATAATGACTTTAAGTATACCATTAATAATATATGAAGAATTCTCCTGATCATAACATCTGGCCATAACATATAGACGCTTTTTGGCCTCTCTTGTTCCTAAGCTACTACCCCTAGGAGCTACCTTACTATGTGGAGCTGATATAGATAAATAGGCCTTGTTCCACCTAAAGCATTATCTCATCATTGGGTAATCCTTCAAAAAGTGTCCTACTTACCTGTACTTGTAGCAACCATTAGTGCCAATAAGGCACTCTCTGAGATGGTACCTACCAGACCTGCCATGTGAGGATTGGTGAGAGAGCCTTTTTACCACACTCCTTGTGATTGGAACCTTGAGCTTTGAAGTGTTGTAACCTTTGTTCACTCTTGACCTTTAGTGAAGGTGCATTGGAAGATGACTATATTAGCCTAGGTAACTTGGGCTTAAAGGATGACCCACTCCCACTTGTTGCCAACTTTTTGCCAATCTCATAGCTGGATGTCTTAGACCTTTGTTTCATTACTTCTCCCAATCCTTCAACTTCTCCTCCTCCACTTGTTGTACATAAGTCATTATCCTGGATATATCTATGTCCCCTATAAGCATAGCTACCCTGTCCTCTTTGTTTGTTAATTGGAAGAGTCCAACTACGAAAATGCTTATCCTATTCCTCATATCTGTCATCATATCCAAAGCATAGCAAGAAAACTATATGAACTTAATGGTTGGTGATGTCATCTTAACATTTATGAAGCTCAACATTGGGATTCCTTAAGTTCATACAGCTATCCTACTACATTCCATATATGGAGGTGGATTTGAGGATACGTCTTTCCATTGTTGGGCTCTCCCAATCGACTAACAAGGAGCATAAGGTAGCTATCTAATAACAGATATAGCTATAGACAGAATGATGAATTATGTGTAGTAGGAGGAGGAAAGAAGTTGAAGGACCGAGAGGAGAATTAAAATAGAAAGTCTATACATCCAGCCATGAAAATAGCAAAAAGTTCATAACAAGATGGAGTCGGTCATCCTTTCAGCCCAAGTCATCTGGGCCAGTACAGTCATCTGCCAGTGTAGCTACCCCAAGGGTCAAGAGTGAACAAGGGTTGCAAAACATCAAATCCCAGGGTTTCCAATCACAAGAGAGTATGGCTCAAGGGGTTTATAGCCATCCCTCGTATGGCAAGTGTGGTAGGTCCTATCCCTAAGAGTGCCTCATTAAGACTAGCAATTGCTACAAGCATAGGTAGAAAGTGAAATTTTGAAAGAATTACCCAGTATGACAGAAAGCCTTAAGGGCAATAAGGCACAGTCATGTACATTAGCTCCACAAGGTATTGTGGCTTCTAAGGGTACTACCTCAGGAATAAGCATGGAGACAAACTGTCCATATGTTGTGGCCAAATATCAGGATCAGGAGAACTCACGAAATAATGTCATTGCTATGCTCAAAGTCTTTAAACATAATGTTTTTGTAATAATATACTTAGATGTTAGTCTATCTATCATGACTCTCGACATAGCTTTGAAGTTTAAAATTACTCCTCAGTGTCTTATTGAGCCTTTTTGTATTTCTACTCTAGTCGGTGAGTCTATTCTAAGTCAAAGAGTCTATAGAGATTGTCCAGTGTCTGCCTACCATAAAGACACTTTAGCTGATCAAGTTGAGTTAGATATGGTAGATTTTAACATCATTCTTGGTATGGACTAACTTCATGACTGTTATGCTTGCATTGCCTATAGAACCAGACTTGTCCAATTATAATTTCCAGGAAAGCCAGGCTCAGAGTAGAGGGGTAGACCAACTGTGCATAAGGGTCATTTTATTTCATATCCTAAGTCCAAGAAATTAATTTTTGATGTTCACGCTCCAACAATAGAGCGGTCATAGTGAAGTATAAACCTAACCAGAGGTTAGAGTCAAATCCATAGGGAATACGGGGCTTAAATATGTTGATCCACTAATAACCATTTCAAGCATTGATCACTAAATTCTCTAAAATTGAAGGGGGGTTGTGATTCAAAATGAAGAACAAAGATAAACACTACACTTTCTATGCAAGAAGACAATCACATTGAGGGACAACATGGGAATTGTGTTCCCCATGATTCATTAACTCGATTACCCTAGACAACATGACTCTAATTAGGATTTTGCATGCAGGATGGTAACTTAGGTTTAGCCGGCCCTCTTGTAAAGGTGAAGGTAGAATTTCACCATGGTGCTTGGTTGGCAACCATGGTGTGCCAACTAACCATACCCATTGTCCCAGTTAATCTCCCTCGGTCAGGTTTGGTTGTTTAGATGAGAACACATCAACTGAATCCTGTCATCTACTTCCCTTTTCCTATTCATCACTACCATGGTCGGGACCATGGTAGTAGGTAGGTTTTAGTGTTGTCCACCACCAAACAATAATTAAAGCGAAGGGAAGTAAATAACACACAGAAACACCTAATCTTACAAAGTCTAGGTTATTTCAAGTCAACTACTTATAGTTCCAACAACTCCAAGTTGTGGGTACTTAGCTACTCATGGCTAAGTCAAAATCAATAAAAATGAATATGAGAGACATGGTTGAGAGATTATCCAAAACAATGAAGAATAAAAACACCTTAAAGTTGAAAACACAAGCTTGGATTAATGGAAGATGAGTACAATCTGATTTTTCAATCCCCCAAAGTGGGTCTTCAAATTAAAAATTGAAATCTACTCTACACCCTAGAAATGTTCTTAGAAATATTCAAGAAGATAGAAACTAAAAAAATGTTCATTCTCTACAACTAAAACCCTTAACATGAACTATCTATATTATTTACAAAAACACCCTAAAAATTAAATAGAAAATATAACTGGTAGTAATTACATCTTGTAGATATGAATCATAGGGTGATGTATGAGTCATAATCGGGGTTTTGTAGTTAGCACTTAGCATTTTGGACTTGATTGCTATGACCCACTGTTACGAGTCGTTGCTTGGGCTATGACTCGTATGCTCCTATCATAGTCTAGGCCTGCAATTCTTCATCCAATTCTTAAACTCTCTAGAACTTGCTATGACCCCCACCTCATGATGACTCATAGGTTGGTCTCGCATGGGAACCCGAGAGTCCCCAAATAAGCCTCAAGATACCAAAACTCGCATCATCAGTTTGGAAGCATAATCAACAATCAACACATAGTTCTAAGGGATGGGAAAGTAGGACTCACACTATGGGGGAAATTCAGGACTTAGAATATTTCCATCAACATATGAGCAAGTCACATATCGGTACTTAAAGATAACCAAATACATAACATAGACTTAACCATAACTCATACGATATTTTGTAAAGAGGTTTACAAGGTGTCCAACAATGTCTGGGGCCAAGACATACCCCGGGATCACCTTCAAGTACAAAGATGAAGAGGTAACATAGATAGATAGATGGTTGTTCATCCTTGAAAGATAGGACTCACCACTACAAGAAAAAATAAAATCCAAGCAAAGCATCGAATGGTGAAGGATCAAGGTCCCCGATCCCTACGTGGTAAAAATCATGTAGGAAAGAGTTTGTGTTAGTATGTTTAAATGTACTAAGTATACGAGGTGCAATTCATGTACCTTACCAAAACCTACTTATCTATGTTAGATGACAAGGACACATACTATCGAAAGAGATATATAACAAGGACTGTAAATATAACAAGATGCCATGAAATTCATGATCTATGAAATGCAAATGATGCTCATATTTATATTGGGGATGTGAACTTAACCGAATGAGTAAGACCAAGTGAGTTATTACTTGGAATACCGATGAATACTCCTTACCAATAAAGAGGTGGTCGACTTGCAAAAGGTAAACAATACTTCACCTTACGGGAACACATCCTATTTTGTATGAAGCAACCTTCCTTATGGCAACACATCCCATTTCTGATAGGATTTCCACAAATCAAAAATCAAATCAAATCATTTATTCTCCTTATGGGAACACATCCCATTTCGGCAAGGATCCTATGCTAGGCACATAGTTTAAGAATAGAGAGCACCACCCCCTCAATCCATCGGTGCTAAGTCATCATCTGTTAGAATAGGATTCGGTAAATACAATCCTACTTAGAATAGGAATAATAATATTAGAAATAATAATATTATGTAGAATCCTCCTTGGAAAAGGATTGTATTATAGTATCATAGTTAGAAAAGGAGTCTAATATAATATATATAAATAGGGTCTCCATACAATAATGTAGACAACAATTTAATAATATATTTTTTCCAATATTTCTAACATGGTATCAAAGCTTTTACGGTCTTGGTAGAAAATCAAAGAGCCTCCGCTGTTGGCGGGCGGCTATGACCCATATATGCCGCCCGTCTAGCCAATGATTATGTTAGCCAAAAAAAAGATTTGGTCATCGTGCGTTAATTTTTGATGACTTTCTTGGGTTTTTTTCATACCCTAATTACGCCTTCTAGACATCTGTCAGTATTTGTGTAGCACCGTGCCATTATTTAGGTAACTACCTTTCCTCAGTGTGACTGATTGGAGCGTCACTGCCTCAGTGTGACTGATTGGAGCGTCACTGCCTCAGTGTGATAGATTGGAGTGTCACTACCTCAGTGTGACAGATTGGAGCATCACTGCCTCAGTGTGATAGATTGGAGCATCACCAGTCCAGCGACCAGAACCAGTCAAACGATTGTCGATCAGACCAGAACGTGAAGCAGTCCCATTGACTATTGAATGACGAACCAGTTCGGTGACCAGAACTAGTCCGGCGATAATTATGTGGCATGGGCGAGAGTAATCACGTTATCCTTAAAGGCACGAAGAAAATTCGTGTTTGTTGACGTTGTCCTTGGCAAGTTGGGCATTTGTAATCATCATGCTCCAACTTGATGGGGGGTGTTAGAATGGGATTAGGTAAATACTATCCTACTTAGAATAGAAATAATAATATTAGGAATAATAATATTATGTAGAATCCTCCTTGGAAAAGGATTGTATTATAGTATCATAGTTATAAAAGAAGTCTAATATAATATCTATAAATAGGGTCTCAATGCAATAATGTAGACAACAATTCAATAATATATTTTTCCCAATATTTCTAAAATCATCACACAAGAATACTTATAATATACATATACATACTTTCAAAGAAGCAATAGTCATTTTCCAAAGCATTTCAATGCACTATTGGGCTTAAAAGCCAAGCAACATTTATAATAATTCATACTTAGGCTCAAATACAAAAATTATAGTTTCATAGTCATAATACTCCTGCATAGGAATAGCCCATTCATATACAAAATGGTGCAAGCACCCGAAATTCTCAAAGAGCCAAAGTCAAAGACATATATGTGAGCACAATATTGTCATAACCAATATTTTATCAAAATCATACCATAAAACAAACTTGTGCTTAACCCATAACATAATTTCTCAAAATAATCCATGTACATGAATGCATATACTATGAACAATCAGAGAATGACATGGGTAATTAAGTCTAAATGTAAAATTAACATTTATAATATAAAATTGAAATGAAATCATAATTAAATCCATATTTAAATTCATAGTGTAATCACTCATGCTTAAATAATTCTTAAAGGCATGCATACTTATAATTTCATAAACCCCAAAGTAAATCCTCATATAATGGTTTAAATCACATTAATATAATCAAATAAACACTACTCATGCATTAATAGAATTTTAGGAATCATAATATTCAAAACCCCAAATTAAAGTAAGCAAAATCCATGTAGGTTTTCTTGAAAATAATTTTGGGTCTCCTTGATTGGAAGGAATCAAGGATCAACCCACATACCTAAGACTGAGTTTCTTTAAATTGAGTTGAGAAAGAATGGATGCTTAGAAGTGGGTCTTGGAATATAAACTTGTTCTTGAGTTTCCTTGAAATTGGTATTGGGGTCTTGATGGAGGCTTTTGATAGAACTGAGAGTGTATTTGCAATGAGAGTAATGAGTTTTATCCTTTGGAATAGGGTTTAGGCCTTTTGGAGAGGTTAAGATATCATTGGAAGTCTAAAAAGGTCATTAGAGTAATTAAAATTTACGAAAATGCCATAAGTGAACAGATAAAAATTTTACAAAGTGTAGCCTCACAGGAGGCTTGACTGGCCATGTGGAACTCCACGGGTAATGTGGAGTGCCCGTCAAAAGGTACTTAGAACAATAAATTGGAGTTGGGAACACTTAGAAAAATTTCACA
>DF360979.1:10501-66669 GCA_000787875.1 Solanum virginianum | reverse complement strand
ACTTTACCATCCTTTACCAAAGCTTTCAATTCTAGTAAGACGGGATCAAGGTCATACTTGGACTTAGACTCTTCAACCAAAGAGGAGTACGAACCAACAATAACCACCACCTCTATTTTCAACATCATTCAACCTAACTCTCAACCTAGCTAACCAGTGAACGGGATCAAGGTCATACTTGGACTTAGACTCTTCAACTAAAGAGGAGTACGAACCAACAATAACCACCACCTCTATTTTCAACATCATTCAACCTAACTCTCAACCTAGCTAACCAGTGAACTTCTCTAGCCACTTCCATATAGCCAACACCAATATGAGCTACACTCCCATGGACACTTGGTGTGCTTCAAAAATACACCACTTTTGATGCTGAAAACTTCTCTAGCCACTTCCTTTTGTGTGTTCTCAATATGATATTAGTGGATTTTATGTGATTTGTGTTTATCTTAGCTGGATTATCGGTTGACCATGATTTTTGGAAAAGTTACACAACTTGTTGTAGATTTGTTGTTATATGAGAAACCTTACAGGCCGTAGACCATTATATGAGCCATAGGGTGGTTTTGTATGGAATTTTAGTGATAGACCAAGTTTCTAAAGTTAATTCTACGAACATCCAGACAAGCTATAGAAGGGTTTATAAGTCGTAGAAGTGGTTTTGTGCTCTGAAGATTAGAGAATGAAGACTTTTTAAAGTTCATTAGACGAGATCCCCGTTATGGGTCGTAAATCACTTTACGAGTCATAAAGGGATGTCGTAAAGAAGAAGTTCAATATTCCAGCAATAATGTAAGAGACACCGATTATAGATCGTAAACTTTAATATGGGTCGTAAAGAGCTTTCATGAGGCATGCCGACGAGTTCTTCTAAGTCATTTAGGATTTGAATTTTAATTATTATAAATAGGATTTTAGGTTATTTTTTAGAAGTTTAGGTCAGTTTTGATAAGTTTCAGCCTAGAGAAAGAATATTATACGAGAGTCTTTGAAAACACTTGTGGTTGAATTTGATCTTAAAGCTTGTTATTTTCATTAACATTGGATTGCTTGTTGTTAAATCTATTGTGTAATTATATAATTATGTCTACTAAATTCATAATTTCTTCATCTTTACATAGTATAAGTAGCTATAACCACAACTATGGTCATGGGAACCATGAAGAACTAATAAAGTAAAATTGAATAATTCACAATTCTTAGAAGGTGTATATGCATGTATTAATTAACTATCTTCGTTTTTCATGTTTTCTTGTGATGGCCAACATTAGAATCTGCCTAGTGTTACTGACTGGACCAAAGAAGTAATGAATAAGAAAGAGATTAATTAATAGGATTCGATTGACGTGTTCTCATCTAATCAACCAAACTGGGCCAATGGGAGGTTGTACTAGGACTAACAGGTAATAGTTAGTAATGCACACTATGGAGATGGGTCAAGTCACATAGTGAAATTCACCTCTCACCTCTGACCAAAGTGCTTGGTGAACTTAAATTACCGTCCTGCATTCTATACACTAGACAAAATTAAGTTATCCAGTGATACTGAGTTGGGAAATCATAGGGAACACAACACCCTTGTTGCTCACCATTATTGATTTTTCCATTGTGATACTTAATTTTATTTACTCATTGATTATTGTAAACCTCCCTCCTCTCATTGGGGAATTGAGTTGTTGAATTACTCGTATTACATATTGGTGAATTTTCTTGAGTCTACGTATTTCCTGTCGGATCGACCCTAACCTCGGTCAGGTTCTTTATCTTGACAATGACTGCTTTATCCTCTAAAAAGGAGGTGTAACTTGGATGACATCAAGATTTTGGCATCGTTATCGAGGAACAAGTCTAGACAGAGTGAATTCATTAGTAATTCGAGTGTTAATCCTTTCTTTCATCATTTTACTTTTGTTTGTTATTTCTATTTCTTTTCGGGGTGTGCGAGTAGTGTATTCATAAAGATCGGAGTCAAGGCAATCCCTTAACTCCATTTGCTCTAGAGATCCATAAAACCTTAAGAAAAATGGCCCAAAACAACGTCAACAATGTGACCAATGTAGCTCTAAATAGGAAAAATAATGAGGATGTTGGGAATAAGAACCCACCTCCATTAGAGGATATTCCACAGCCTAAAGATCTCAATGCCAATGCTTACCAATGGAATCAATATAGGTTGAATCCTATAGCTTTGGAGGTGATTGGAGCTATTATGTTCGTACTACTACTGGTAAATATAAAATTCATAGTCTCGAGTGGATTACTTCAGATGCTGCAGAACCATGGGTTATTTGCAGGCTTACCATCAGAGGATCCACATAGTTACCTATACAATATGACATTTGTATATAAGAGTATGATAGGGACATTTTTCTATCTATGGATTCTGTGGGACTTTGTATCTTCCTATTGTCTATCACTGGCAATACTGCATTATGGCTGGTAGACCAAATTAACAACTTTAAATAATTCCCTGGTGATTCAATCCTTACTACATAGGAGCAGTTCAATATATGCTTGAGGAGTGCACCAGACCATGGAATTTTGGAGAATGTGCTAGTGGAGAATTTCTACCAAGCTCTAGATACAAATAGCCAAGCATGTGTTGATGCCCTCTTGGGAGGTCTGTTCGTAGAACAACTATTCATAGAGATTTCTGAGAAGATAGACGTGGCGGCTAAATCAAACCATATGGAGAAACCCATGTATAGACATTTAATAGGTCATATGAGGACTGCTGATATGAGTTCTAACCAAGCAAAAATAAATGCAGATATTTTTAATATGCTTTCTCAAAATAGCGCTAATTTGGAGGTGCTAATGTAGCAGACACAAGAGCTAACCAAGCTAGGGGACAATCAGGAAAGACACCATGCCAGACATGGGGGTCGCAGGGATGGCACTATGAATAGCCATTGTGCCCTCCCTCCCCATGATCATGATATGGGAAATAAGAACTCGAGAATCGTAGAGATAGTTGACCAGTTACTAATGTGGGTAAATGCACAAGATGAGATGTTAAGGGAGATTAAGTCCAACATTACAAATATAAACCATAAAGTTGAACAACACTCTGTGGCGGTCAAATAGCGCAATCGACAATTTAGACTTATGTTAATGCAATTGGATCAGATTCGAAGAGGCATGATGATAAACGCCATAACTCTAGACTGCAAAGATACTGATGGGCACTAGATAAAGACAAAGTTTGGTGATAAGTGAGCACAAAAGTTTGAGAAAGTATGAGTACTCAAGCTATCTATATCGTGTCGTGATAATAAATTAGGCACTACTTGGGTGGCAACCCAACAACCTTGCCATTTAGGTTCCCAGGTATGTTTTTGACCCCTTATGATCTACTTTGTTTTGTTTTTGTATATTGGAGACAATACACATCTTTTTCAATGGGGGTATGGGTAGTTATGGGCCTCAGTGAAGTCTGAGTAGCTTGGGTGCATAACTACCCCAAATTTTGATTTTGAGTTTTTCTTGCCAGTGTTCTTTTTCCCTGTGAATATTTAATTTCTGTTGAATGACACATTTAGGATTCTAAATAATATCTGTAGTATATAGTACCAATACTTGTGGCATATAGCATGTTTTTGTGTTTTGTTTGAAAAATGATCGTCCTGCATTCTATACACTAGACAAATCTGTAGTATATAGTACCAATACTTGTGGCATATAGCATGTTTTTGTGTTTTGTTTGAAAAATGATACCCACAACAAATCTTTGATTAAGTAGTTAGATAGCAACCATGCATGTTTAGGTGTTTGACAATATTTTTTTTAATAAGTGAGGGTATATTGAGATAAAAAGCATGATTTGTGAGTCTTTTGTTTATAATGTATGTAGTGCGATGTGAGTGTGAGCTTAATTTGAAAAATTCATGTGTTTTTCACTAATTCAAAACTTTTCCTGTTACTCTAAGTTAGATTGTAGATTAATTAGAGTAGGAAAGGATGTTAGGCCATTGTTCTTAAATAGTCTACTTTAGCCTAAACATGACTAACCAAATTGATGATATATCCCTTGTTCCTAATTTTTGAGCCTATCATGTACCTATTCTTTGAAAACACCTGATTAACCTAGACATGTTAATGCTAAAATTGGCCCTGGTCATTCCTTAAACATTGAGTACCTTGACTGAGGTAAAAAGCCAAAGTTGAGGGTGGCTACCAAAAGTATCCTTGGTTAGGAGGATGGAAATTGTGCAGATCAACATAGGCTAAAAGCCTATGTTGAGGGTGGCTAGTGTAAGGGTAAAGCACAAAAATAAGGTAGTGAGTTAGGAATATGGAGAAAAATCATTTACTAGGTGCAAGAAAAATAAGTGATGCCTTAGACGTGAGCTAAAAAGCAAAATAAAGTGTAATAACAAGGCAAAAAGCAAAAAAAAAAAAAAGAAAAGAAAGCACCTAGAAAAGCTTTAAATAGGAAAAAGTGAGAATAAGGTGAAGGTAGCAAATTTGGTAGGGTAAAAGTGCAGAAAACTGCAGTTTAATGGAGAGCCTTTGGTCATTATTTTCCAAAAATATCATACCAAAGCCCCTTGAGCCTACGTTACAAGCTAAGAAAGTCCTGTAGTGATCCTAGTCCAGTGAGTTAAAGGTCTAGGGCTATGGTATTAGACATTATGCATGAATATCTTTTGTAAGAGTGAGTGCTTTTGCAAAGTCCTAAGGTCAAATATGAAAACATCATTGAGTGTCAAATATGGGACTTCTTTCTGTGAAGGCACTTGCATTGCATTGTTAGCACTAGACTTATTCAGTAATTGTAAATTGTTGCCAATAACTTGCCTGTCATAGTTGTGTTGTCACATGCACCAGTTTGCATTGTTTTTCTAAATATCTATCTATTCCTATTTTGAAAAGTTTGTGTGGATATCTGAGTCTGAGATATATGTGATGTATGCCATTAAGTTGCGGTCTTTGTGTTACTATAATGTCTAATTAGGTGGAGTCCGTCGATTGAGGACAAGTAATAATTTAATGCTAAGGTTATTGATGTGCTACCAAAATAAATCACTTTTGATGCTTAAAACAAAGGATTTTGCGTGTTCTCAATGCAATGTTAGTGGGTTTTATGTGTTTTTGTGTTTATCGTTGCAGGATTACAGGTTGGTCATGATTTTAGGGAAAGTTATAGAAGTTGCTGCAGATTTGCTGTTATATGAGACACCTTGTTGGTTGTAGCACATTCTACGAGCCGTAGGGTGATTTCTAAGAAATTACAATGAGGGGCCAAGTTTTTGAATTTAATTCTACAAATATGCAGATGAGCCATAGAAGAGTTTACGAGTCGTAGAAGTTGTTTCATACCCTGAAGATAAGAGAATGAAGACTTTCTGAAGTTCATCGATGAGACCCCCTTTATGGGTCATAAACCATTTCATGAGTCATCAACGGGTGTCATAAAGAAGACATACAATTTTCCAGTAATAATGTATGAGACCTCGATTATTAGTCATAAACTTCAATATGGGTCATAAAGAGCTTTCGTGAGGTATCCTGACTAGTTCTCCTAAGTTGTTTAGTATTTGAATTTTAATTATTATAAATAGGTTTTTTAGGTTATTTTTTCAGAAGTTCATGTCAGTTTTGATAAGTTTTAGCCTAGTACTCAGTGAACATTACAAGAGAGCCTTTGAGAACACTAGTTGTTGAATTTGATCTTAAAGTTTGTGATTTTCATTGACATTAGATTGCATGTTCTTAAATCTATTGTGTAAGTGCTTAGTTATGTCTTTTCAATTTGTAATTTCTTCATCTATACATAGCATGAGTAGCTAAATCCATAACTAGGGTTATGAGAACCATGAAGAACTAACAAAGTAAAACCGAATAACTCACAATTCTTTGAAGGTGTATATGAACGTATTAATTAACTCTCTCCATTTTGCATGTTTTGTAGTAGTGGCCAACATTAGAACCCGCCTAGCATTATTGACTGGACCAAGGTACTACTGAATAGGAAAAAAGATTAATTAATAGGATTCGATTAATGTTTTCTCATCTAATCAACCAAACTGGGGCAGGGGGGTTGTACTAAGACTAATAGGTAATGGTTAGTAATGCACACTATAGAGATAGGCCAAGTGGGAAAGTGAAATTCACCCCTCACCTTTGACCAAAGGACTTGGTGAACTTAAATTACCATCCTGCATACTATACACTAGACAAGAATTAGGTTATCCAGTGATACTGTATTGGTGCATCATGGGGAACACAATACCCTAGCTACTCTCCATTATTGATTTTTCTCTCATAATAGTTTGCTTTATTTTCTCATTGATTTTTGCAAATCCCTCCTTTGGGGAATCGAGTTGGTTAATTACTTGGATTATATAATGATGAATTTTCTTGAGTATACGTATTCCCTGTGGGATCGACCCTAACCTTGGCTAGGTTCTTTATCTTTACAACGACCACTTTATCCTCTAAAAAGGAGATGTAACTTGGGTGACATCAAAACTCTACTTAGAGCATTGGCCACAACATTAGCTTTGCAGAGATGATAGTGCACACTCATGTTATAGTCCTTGAGGAGTTCTAACTACCTTCTTTACCTCAAATTGAGTTCCCTTTGTGTGAATATATTTTGGAGAATTTTGTGGTCAGTTAATACATCTACATGAACCATATACAAATAATGACATTATATTTTCAAACCAAATACCATAGCCGCTAACTCAAGATCATAGGTGGGATAATTACGCTCGTGCGCCCTCAATTTTTGAGAAGCATATTCTATGACTTTGCCATTTTGAATTAGCACACACCTCAAACCAATCCTTGAAGCATCACAATAAACTACAAACCCTTCTAACCCTTCCGGTAGAGCCGAAATAGGAGCAGATGTAAGATTATCTTTCAATATTTGAAAACTCCTTTCACATTCATCAGTCCACACAAAACTTTCCTTCTTTTGAGTCAATTTTTTCAAAGGGGAAGCAATTGAGGGGAAACCATTCCCAACCCTCTTGTAATATCCTGTTAAGCCCAAGAAACTCCTAATATCTTGCAGAGTCAAGGGCCAAGGCCAATTCCTTATCACTGTCGTTTTCTTAGGGTCTACTTTAATTCTATCACTCCATACCACATGCCCTAGGAATGCAACTTTCTTTAACCAAAATTCATATTTATCAAATTTACCAAACAACTTCTCATCCCTCAAATTTGCAACACTACTCTCAAATGCTTCACATGTTCTTCTTTACTATGGAAGTAAATCAGAATGTCATCTCTATGAAGACAACCACGAACATGTTAAGGTAGGGTTTAAAGACCCTATTCATGAGCTCCATAAATATTGATGGCCCATTTGTTAAACCAAATGAAGTCACTACAAAATCTAAATGCACATATCTTGTTTCGAAAGCCATTTTGGGAATATCACACTCCCTTACACTAATTTTGTGGTAACCGGACCGAAGATCAATCTTAGAAAAATGACTAGTACCTTGTAGTTGATCAAATAGGACATATATCCTTGTAAAAGGGATACTTGTTCTTTATTGTGACCTTATTGAGTTTCCAATAGTTGATGCACATTCTAAGTGAGCCATCTTTCTTCTTTACAAACAACACCGATGCACCGCAAGGTGAGTTATTAGGCCTTATAAAACCCTTCTCCTACAAATCTTTCAATTGGTTCTTTAACTCCTTTAACTCTACTGGGGCCATCTTTTAAGGAGGAATTAAAATAGGTTGAGTATCGGGGAGGAGATCTATACTAAAATCTATCTCCCTTTCGGGAGGGACACAGGGAAGTTCTTCTAGATAGACATCAACAAACTCATTGACCACCAGAATCAACTCGATGAGAGGGACTTTAGACTCAATATCTTGGACCCTAATGAGATGGTAAATGCATCCCTTAGAAATCAATTTTTGAGACTTAAAACAAGAAAGGAACCTACCCTTAACTGCCGAATTGTGATCTTCCCACTCAAGGACAAGCTCTTTAGGAAATTAGAACTTAACCTTATGGGTTTTACAATCAATAGATGCATGATATGCATGTAACCAATCCATCCCAAAAATGATATAAAAATCCACCATATCAAGTTCAACAAAAACACAAGGAAATATTTTATACAATATAGACATGGGACAACCCTTGTAGACTTTTCTAACAACAATGGACTCACCAATGAGGGTATACACTTCAAAGGGTTCACACAATAGCTCGAGACACACATGAAGCTTGTATGTAACAAAAGGAGTAATGAAAGAGAGAGTAGCACCCAGATCCAATAAAGTATACTTATCATAATCACAAACCTTTAACATATCGGTAACAACATAGGGCACCACCTCCACTCCTTGCCTCCCTTAAAGGCATAGAATTGATTCTTATGTGGAATAACCCTTTGTTGTCTTCCTTGTGTCCGTTGATCAACATGAGCACCTTGTCCTTGAGGACATCCATCCTTACCCTTATTTTAGGCATAGGGACAATCAACTATCTTGTGGCCTTATTTCTCAAACACATAGCAAGCATTCAAATCCCTTAAGCATTTGCCACCATGATTCCTTCTACATTTTAGGCACCTTGGAAGAGTCATCCCACCATTCCCACCTTTAACCTTAGGGTTAGGTAATCTATCATTAGCAGATCTTTTTTCTTTTTTGAGAAATGGAGGATCTTTGGCCTTGGAACTTGTGACCTTATTAGGAACGACCACCCTTAGCACCTTTAAAACCACCATCATACTAAGCCCTTTTGGACTCCCCACTCCTTCTCTTCCTAAGCTTATCCGTTCAAGTTACTCAGCATAAGTCATGAGTCGAGACAAGTCCATATCACCTATAAGTATAGCAGTGCGACATTCTTCATTCACCATGTCAGATACCCCCCAACACAAACTTGTTCATCTTTGCCCTAGAGTCAACAATCAAGTGAGGTGCATACTTGGAGAGCTTGTTGAACTTGTTAGAATACTCCTTCACACTTATGGAGCCTTGCTTCAGGTTCATGAACTCTATTATCTTTGCGTCTCTCAATTTAATAGGGATGAATCGATTGAGGCAGGAGGCCTTAAACTCCTCCCAGGTGTGGGATCATCATTCTCCCTCTCAAGTTTCTATTGAGTTTAAACAAAACTTATGCAACACCCTTGAGTTAATATGCTGCAAGTTCTGCCATATCCTCCAAACTCACCCCCATAATAGCAAGAACATTATGTATTTCATTAATGAACTATTGGAGGTCCGCTTCCATTTTGGAGCCATGGAACTCCGGAGGGTTCATCTTTGTTAAATCCCTACCTATTGAAGTTGGGGTGGGAACATGAGGAGCTTGGGCTCCTTGGTTCAATTGGTTGGTCATAGTGTCCCATTCATAGTTGTGTTGTGCTTCATAACCATGAACAAGACTCTACTCGAAGTGGTGTGTTAGATTTTCGAGGACCATTTGTAAACTTAGGCTCTGATACCAAGCTTATCAAAATCCAAATCAAGGGCCTAGACGTGACACGATGAATGGGAACCCAAGGGGATCCTGAAACAAGCCTCTTAAGCATGTTTAGCATATCCTTGGTTGTAGTGGACTCATAACAGAGAAATGAGCACATAACACATAATATCTAAGGGAAGCGGGGGTTTGGACTCACGCTATGAGGATAATATAGGGAATAACATTTGTATGAACCACATAATAAATAAGTCTAAGGGATGGGTTAGTATGAATTTAACTATAGGGGAATTTAGGGACTTAGAAATTCCATCACATCCATGATCATACAACAAGCATAGAAGGGAAAAGGGACTAAGGGTAGTCTTCATAATTACATAAAGTTAATAGGAGTTAAGCTCGACATAAATTTAATATCCAGCAACACCTCTAATATGAGCGGAACGGGGGCAAAGATGTCCCCTGGGCTCACCCTTAAAAGATAAAATGTCTAAAATAGATACTTTTAACAATAGCGTTAAAGTAAAATGGATGTTGTCCCTGAAATAGAGGACTCACCAATAGTAGTCTTCAATGGAGTCAGCTAGCCATGAAGAGGAAGAGGATGAATAAGATCTCTGGTCCCTACATGGATAGATGATGTAGGAAAAAAGTATGCATTAGTACTTGGAATATACTACTATGCAGGTTGAGATGCAACAAGAAACATAAGATAAAATAATCAATATGCATAATAGTAATAATCAATGGACATGAGCTTAATATGACATGTATGATCAATGCTCAAGTTAAAACATGCATGCATATAAAAACACTTCCATAACATGACATATATATGTGGGAGGAGACCATAAATAACATCTATGATCAAGTGAGCTACTACTTGGAATCCTGATATTCACTCCACACCAAATAAATCAGTGGTATACTTTCCAAAATAAACCAAGCATGACCCTACAAGGTAGAGAACTTGTACTAGATAGATCCACTATTAATGCCCATTTAGGAAAATAATATAAACCTATGGTGGTACATAGTTAATAGACCAAGACTTTATATAAGGACTCCTTGGGTCAAGCCCCCACCTTAAGCCTCGTTGAAATAATTCTAGTCTCATGGAATACTTGAACTACTCATAACTTTGATCATACTTGCATAACTTGTGAAAATATGATAACATGGCATGAGTAGCTCATTCATATACTTGACCCCTACACATAGCATATGCCTTGTACTAGAGGGTGGAAACATAGCATAAACTTGATCCCATCTAGCAGGCATTATATTACATGTGAGGGTGGAGATGTGATATGCTTGACCCCTTCTAGTGAGTTTTAGTTAGTACACGAGGGTAAAATAGTTATCATGCTTGACCCCTTTACATTGATATTAATTACTCACAATAGGGTAGAATATATAGAATAAGGGCTCCATACTTTACTTAAAAATCATAGGGACATTTCGTGAGTTCACTACATGCTTAGGAACCCAAAATTTATCTTAACATACTTGTCTTAAAATTCATGTAATAATCATTCACCGACATAAGAATCATTATCATGTAGATTTAGTCAAACATGGTGAGTATAAGCATATGTACTTAAAATCATGCATTTCAAGAGTATGAGACAAGAGAGAAGTTAAATAAATTCATTTAAAGTAATTCAAATCAACACACCATCATTGTAGTAAAATCCTTATTTTAGGTATCATTATAACCAATTAAAACCCATAAGTTCCTTCATTATTTTTCATAGCATCATAGAGTACATGACTTTAATATCATGAAATACATCACAATTTCAAACCCCAAAAATAATTTTAGCATAATAAAATCATTACTTGAAGAGCCCAATGGAACCATATGTATAATGCATAATGATATCACCATAAGCAAGAGTCCATAAATACCCATAAAGTAATCCATAAATCTATGTAATTTGAGAAGAAGATTGGTTGGACTTGTGGGAAGGAAGGTTCCCCTTAGTGATTATGATGGAGGAAACCTAATTTGAAGGTGCAACAACAATTCCCAATTACTAGCCCACAAGTTCCTATTAAGAACACAATTACGTTATTATGTAAGAACTACTTTTTGCAGACTGTAAAAATGGTGCAACAGTCTTGTTATGTCACTATAGAACTAAACCTTGTTAAAAACATAAACCTGTATTCATAATACAGCCAACCAAGAAGAGAAAATTCTCTTAATAAACAAGAAAAGTCTACAACAATCTTTGCAACACATGCTGTCCAAAATTCCAGCACAAGTGTAACCAGCCTATTTCTCTTGTTTTTCATACAAAACCATACTAAATACACAATTATATTTACTTATCTTTAACTTCAGGGTTGAGGGCTTCTTTGGGAACACTATCATGGTTGTGAGGGCTACTTTATGAGAGTTGAAAGAGAGTAAAAAGGAACCTAGAAAATCAAATTTTATGTCCAAGTTTAAATAGCTTAAAGGAGCTATTTTTAATCCTTTTTAAAGGGACCTCTTGGCTGACTTACTTTTAAAGTTCAACCTTTACTTTATTAAGGTGGTGATGCAGCGTCGTGTCCCTTTTACTTGGGCCTTAATGGGTTCCAAATTGATGGGCCTTTGCTGCATATTTTTCTCTTTTTCTTTTACTTAGTTTGGGCCCATATCATCAAGTGAGTTGTGAATGTACTAGAGAACATTTTCTATTCTTCTTGGCTTGAAAATATCGTTCATTTATGATGTTAAACCATGGGCCAAATTTACATCCTTAACTTGGGATTTATTCATTATCGGACATGGACAGATTCGGTGTTGGGCCTCATCTCCATCTACTTGGCCTATTTAAGCTAAGCACGTGGGTGACTCATCTGTTGGTTTCCTAACTCTCACATGACCTCACTTCTTTCACTTTATTTATGGCCACGATCTTCTCAATTAGACTTAGCACTTATATACATTCTATCCTCTTAACCGTTAGACGTGCATATAACCCTCTAATCTGAAATTCAAATGCCTTTAAAAATGGGTATTGATTTGACCAAGACATATCATGTTCCGTACGCATAGGATTGGTACATGTAAGATGTGAGGTGTTACATCCTCCCCTCATTAGAAACATTCATCCTTGAATGTTAGCATAATTAGATAGCTTAACCAAGTTCTAACCTTCATTCAAACTTTTGACAATACATTAAATATTCAAACATGCGTACCTATTAATGCCCCAACTCTACATGTTGGACTTTCTCTTTAGTTTCAAATAAGTAAGGGTATTTAGATGTCATCATTTCCTCAACCTCTCATGTTATCTCTTCTACTTTACTGGTTTCTCCAAAGTACTTTTACTGAAGTTATTTCTTTATTCCTTAGCATCTTAACTTGATGATATAGAATACCAATAGGTACCTTTTCAAAGGTGAGATCTTCTGCAACTTGCATATCTTCAGTAGGAGTGATAAGGGATGGTTCACCTATGCATTTCCAAAGCATTGAGACATGAAAAACTAGATGAACCATTGAAAGCTCTTGGGGTAGCTCTAATTCGTACACAACCTGTCCAAACCTTTTAATAATCTTATATGGTCCTATATAACATGGACTCAGTTTTCCCTTCTTACCAAATATCATACCACCTTTCATTAGGGACACCTATAAGAATACCAAATCTCCTACTAGAATTTCAGTCCTCTTCTTCTAGCATCCGCATATGATTTGTGGCAACTTTGGATTGTTTGTAGCCATTGTTGTATTACCTTGACCTTTTCCATTGCTTGTCAGGCTAGACCCGGCCCAAGCAAGGCGGTTTCACCTACTTCAAACCATATTACCCACCCACATTTCCTTATATACAAAGATTTATAAGGTGCCATCTTGATGCTTGAATGGTAGCTATTATTTTAGGCAAATTCAATAAGTGGCAAATGGTCTACCCAACTACCTATAAAGTCCAATGCACAAGCCTGCAACATATCTTCAATCGTTTGAATGGTGCATTCTGCTTGACGGTCTGTTTGAGGATGGAAAGTTGTACTCAAATTCACTTGTGGCCCTAAATCCTTTGGAAGGACTTCTAAAACTTTGTAGTGAATTGACCTCCCCGGTCAGATATAATGGAGATTGGGGCCCCATGTATCCTAACTATCTCTTTGAGGTACAACTTTGCATACTTTTCAGCTGTGTAATCACTCTTAACTGGTAGGAAGTATGCTAACTTTCTAAGTCGATCAACTATTACCCATATGGAGTCAAACTTCTAAAAGGAACAATGCAACTTAGTAACAAAATTTATGTTGATCATATCCCACTTCCACGTTAGAAGTTCTATACATTTCAATAAATTCTGCAAGGTCCTTTTCATGCCTCCCCACCAAAACATTCCCTCCACGTCATGATACATCTTTGTTGTTCCTATATGGATGGAATATCTTGGATGATAGGCTTCTTCAAATATTCTCCTTCTTAGTACATTAATATCAGGCACACTAATCTATTTTGGCAATAATTTACTCCATTTTGTGTAAGTTCAAAGCTCTTCATCGTACCTTGAGTCACCTTTTCCTTAAGTCATCGTAGAACAGGATCTTTGAACTGCTTTTCTTTTAACTCAATTAATAATAAAGACTCTGCACCATTATGCATGAAAACCCCATCCTTTGAAGTTTCAAGGAGGCAAACTCCCAAACTTGCTAGTTCACGTAGATCCTTAGCCACTCCATAACTTACCACTATCAGATCACCAATATTCATGATTTCTTTATGACTCAAAGCATCAGCTACCATATTTTCTTTCCCTAGAGAGTATAGAATATCAATGTCATAATCCTTTGTATTCTCTATCCATCTACTTTTCTTTAAATATAGGTCTTTTTTCTTAGGATGTACTGCAAACTCTTGTGATCAGTATATATATCAACATCAACCCCATACAAAAAGTTACACCATATTTTTAAAGGAAATACAACCGTTGCTAGCTCAAGGTCTATGTTAGGTAGTTTTTCTCATGCGGTCGTAGTTGCCTCGAGGCATAAGCAATTATAGTATAATATTGTCTCAGTGTAAGCCAAATTTTGAAGCATCACAATACATGCATACCCCTCTGTTCCTTCTAAAAGTACTAGCAAAAGTGCATAAGTTAGCTTGTTTTTCAACTCTTGAAAGCTTTTTTCACATGCATCATCCTATTCGAACTTGGTCGTCTTATAGGTCAACTTCGTTAGAGGTGCAGAAATAGAAGAAAAACCTTCAACAAAGCTTCTATAATAACCTGCCAATACTATAAAGCTTCAAACTTCATTAGGTGTTGTTGGTCTTGGCTAATCTTTCACAGCCTCTATCTTTTTTGAATCAACCATTATCCTTCATCGGATACAATATGACCTAAGAATGCCCCTGATTTCAGCCAAAATTCACATTTAGAAAACTGGGCATAGAACTGTCGATCACGAAGAACTTGCAATACTTGTCTTAGGTTACTTGTATTGTCCTCTTTTGATCTTGAATACACCAAAATATCATCTATAAATACTATCACGAATACATCAAAAAACGACTTGAATACCCTGTTCCTCAAGTCCATAAAAACTGTTGGTGCATTTGTTATCCCATATGACATAACAAGAAATTCAAAGTAACTATAGTGTGTACTGAAAGCTGCCTTGGGTATATCTTTCTCCTTCACCCTCACTTGGTGATAACCTAACCACAAATCAATTTTTAAAAAGCATTTGTCACCCTGTAACTGATCGAATATATCATTATACTTAGGGAGGGGATATTTGTTCTTAATTGTCCCCCTATTCAATTATCGATAGTCAATACACATTCTCAAGGTATCATCCTTTTTACGTACAAATAACACTTGTGCACCCCAGGAGGACATACTAGACCTTATAAAACCCTTCTCAAGCAAGTCCTTTTTTTTTCTCCTTTAATTCACATAACTTTACTGGGGCCATTCTATATGGAGGGATAGAAATGGGTTGAGTACCTAAAAGTAAGTCAATACCAAAATCTACTTCTTGTTCTGGAGGTAAACCTGGAAGATTTTCAGGAAACACAGCAACAAATTCATTCACTACTAGAACAAATTGAAGAGTTGGTGATTCTGCCTCTATATCCCTCCCACTAACTAGATGACATATATATCCCTTGGATATCATATTTCTTGCCTTAAAATAAGAGATAAATTACCCTTTGGTTCCATAGCATTTCCTCCCCATTTAAGAACTACCTCTTTTGGAAAGTGGAAGTACACTCTCTTAGTTCGGCAATTCACAGTGGCATAACAAGAAGCTAACCAATCCATACCCATTATAACCTCAAATTCCACTATTTCTAACTCAATAAGGTCAAAAAATGTGTCACATTAAGAAACAGTTACTATATAGTAATAATAAACCTTACCAGCTATAATAGATTTACCAGTTGGTATATGTCACGACCTAGGCATAGGGCCAAGACGTGACATGACGAATGGGAACTGGAAAGGACCCCAATCAAGCCTCTTAGCATATTGCCACAACTCAAGCCTAAGGCCTACGATGGATAGGGAACCCGAAGGAACCCCAATCAAGCCTCTCAACTTATCATTACACATCATTGGTCGCTGAAGCATGTAAAAGACATAAAACAAGCATAAGGGGCAAACGGTCTAAGGGATAGCTTGCTGAAACATGAACATCAAAGACAAGGAGTCATGGCTTATAACATAATTACACAACTTGTCTAATAAACACCTCTGAATATATAGATAGAGTGGGGGCTAAGACAAAGTAATCGGGCTCACCTTTATGGTCAAAATAGAACATAAGAAAGTGTCTTAATACATAGATAATAGCAATCATAGACTAAGGTCCCTGAAATAGAGTACTCACCAATAAGCTTTGAATAGCACCGACTAGCCACATGGAGGGGGAGGATGATCAACTTGAGTGTTGGTTCCTACATGGTGATATTATGTAGGCAAGAGTATGTGTTAGTACATCTGAATATACCAAGTATGTGGAATGTAATGCAATAAGAAAGAAACATCATGATCAAAATGCATAGCAATAGGCAATGGGCATATTATAGCAAGATGACATGTATGAACAATGCATAAGTGAAACATACTTGAGTAACTCATGCTCATATATAATATCATAAGTGTAGAATATCATATGTGTAGAATATACCAAGCTAGATTTCCAAAGTATAAGCCCCTTGGTCGATTGATAGTGATCTCACCCCATCACCCTGGTGGTTTGATAAAACCCTTCACATGGTTGATGATAATCCAACCTTATCACCTTGGTGGCGAAGAGAAGTACAAACCCCTCACATAGTTTGATGAGTACAAACCCCCACCACAGTTGATGATGATCTCACCCCATCACCCTGGTAGTGTGATACAAAACCCTTTCATGGTTGATGAGTACAAATCCCCACCTCGGTTGTCCGAGCTCTTAGTTCCCCGGATTGGGCATGGTCTAATGCAACACTTTATATAGGGTTTATCATGTACATAAGCTCATTTCATCATTAAAACATCATTCATATCATATCAAGACCTTGACCCTGCTTTGCTTGAATTAAAGTCTTTGGTAGAGGATGGTAAAGTGGAGGTTTTCTCCCAAGGGGGAGATGGTGCCCTTAGGTACCAATATAGGTTGTGTTTCCACAGAAAACCCTAGCCGGACATTTTATCAAACACTTGGTGGTGTGTAATGGGGGTAAAACACCATGAAATTTAGAGATGAAATCATGCAATAAAATCTATAGTAAAACCATCAATCAACACCTTGCAACACCCCTAAGATATTCACATCAAAACCCCTCATCAAATCCAACATTAGATCCAATATTTAGAGGTCAAAACATGCTAAAACAACCACACTTTCATGAACAATAATCATTGTGCAGTAAATTTCTCAATATACAAGACCCACATGTAAAATCAACTTTAAGTTATGCAATATTAGTAAAAAAAAGAGGCTTAGGCACCATGAGTGGAAGGACCCAATGGTTCAACACCACATACCATAGCTTAGGATGAACTTGGTGAAGATTGGAGATGGAGACTTAAAGCTTGAAGAAGAGCTTTGAAGGAGAACCTTAGCTTGGGATTAAGGTTTGGGACTTGTGTTTGGGAGTGAAAATATGACCAAGTATTTTAGTTAGTATTGGGAAATGTTTAGGATGATATAAGGGTGAAATTTGGCTAAGTATAGATAATATGTTTGGAAAAACTTGGGCCCAAAACTTAGAATATTTGGACCGCATAGGAAAAACATTGCTAGGGAAAATATACCTTCCACATAGCAGAGAGGATGCAGAGGCAGAATTGTACATGAACACGCCCTTGGTGCGTCGCGGAGGCAATGTTGAAACCTTACTCGAATTTGCACTTTTGAAAATTAAAATTGCTATTCTTTCTCTCTTTAATCGGAGTTATACTCTTTTTCACCTAATTTTGACCGCCTGATCACAATATGATGTCAGATTTTTGAAATAGCAAATAGATTTTGAGATATATGGAATTTAAAATTTTGGTCATTTCGAGGCACATTTTCGGGCACTTTTTGGGGTCGTTTCAATATCTTCCTCTTAGGAACATTCATCCCCAAATGTAAAAGAGGTGTAGAAGACAAGAGTGATCATGAACCAACCAGCGCCTACAAAAATGCAACATTACATTTAAAACACCATTTTCAAAATCTCAACATAGTGTAAAATCATCATAAACTTTCCAACTTACGCATGAATGCATATGAATGACATAGAGGCTGAAACATGAGACTTGAAATCATATGGGGAACTTAGAATTAGTACCTTAGGATTGAGTGGAGTGGAACAGATAAGGAGATTGCTTTTGCATGTCCATTTCAGCCTCCCAAGTAGCACATTCGATATGTTGGTTCCTCCAAAGGACCTTAACGGATGCTACCTCCTTGTTCCTCGATCTCTTCACTTGCCTATCTAGGATCTGAAATGGAACCTGACTCATAATGATGTTCACGCTCCAATAAGAAAGAGGTCTCTATCAGCAATTAACATAACCGAAGATTAGGGTCGAATCCAAAGGGAATACGTGACCTGACTACCAGATTTCACTACTAATCATTTCAAGCATCAATAACTAAAATCTCTAAATGGGGGTGGAGGGGTTTGTGATTCAAAAACAAAAGTAAAATTATGACTATACCACTACATGGGAAACCACTCAATTTTAGGAACAACTTGGGAATTGTGTTCCCTATAGTTCGTTGACTCAATTACCCTAGGTGACATAACTACAACTAAAGATTCACATGCAGGATAGTACCTTAGGTTCTTCCAGCCCTATTGTGAAGGTGAAGGTCGAATTTCACCATGGCATTTGGTCGGCCAGCATGGCATGCCAACTAGCTGTTACCTATTGTCCTAGTCAACCTCCCCTTGGTCAGTTTCGGTTGATTAGATGAGAAGACATTGATCGAATTCTATCATCTACTTCCCTTTTTCTATTCGTCACTACCTTGGTTGGGATCGCGATAGTAGGCGGGGATTGGTGTTGGCCTCCACCAAATAACAATCATAATGAAGGGAAATAGACAATACATGAAAAAACCCAACCATAGAAATGCAATAACCCTAGGTTATCTCAGATCAACTACCCATAGTTCCCACAACCCCAAGTTGTGGGTACTTAGCTACTCATGACTAAGGTAAAACAAGCAAAAATGCACATAAAAGACATAAATGAGAGTTTTACCAACAATGAAGAAAAAAGGCACCACAAGTTGTAAACCCACAAGCTTGATTGTTCAACAATGAGTACAAGACAAGATTTGTAATCCCCAAAATGGGGTTTTCAAGAGAAAACAATAAACTAATTTAAAAAAACTAAGAAATGATTCAAAAGATAATTCTAACAAGGCTCCTGGTCGAACTTCTTTTTTAAAACTCTAACTTAAACTATATATAGTATTTACAAAATAACCCTACAATTTACACAGAAAAGACAGCTGGTAGCTGATAAGTCTTGCAAGTATGACTTGTAGGATGGCCTACTAGTCATAGTCGGGGTCTCGTATCATGTTTTTGGCATCTTGGACTAAACTGGTATGACCCATAGGTATGAGTCATTGCTTCAGCTACGACTCGTATGTTCTTCTCGTAGTTTTGGCCTTCAGTTTTTGGTCCAACATTTTGGCTCTCTAATTACTGCTATGAGTCCACCTATACATGTCATAGAGAAACTTATGACTCATAGGATAACCTCGTAGGGGTGACCTCCACTTAGCAGTTTCTAAATTTTTGGTCTCTGATTCTTGCTACAACACACCCTATGACTTGTAGCTTGGGTTATGACTCGTAAGTGTGCTCGTATGTCCTAAGCTTCAGGAAAATCTGTAACTTTTCTTCAAAATCATGCCAACCTAACTTTTCTGCAAGAAAAACACAAAAATACATAAAAACCATAAAAGTCGCATTAAGAACTCACAAAATCCCTTGTTTTAGGCATCAAATGTGCTATATTTTGACAACACATCATCTTAATTTCCCCTTTTTACCAAACGGACCACAGCTTTCATTCAAGAAACCTGCAAATAACCCAATCACCCACTTGGAATTCTAGGTCTCTTTTTCTTACATTGTTATAGGATTATTGACAATTTTGGGCTGTTCTCAATCTTTGCCTAATCATCTTAACCTCTTCAAGAGCCTCCATAACCAGATCTGGTCCCAACAAAGCCACCTCTCCAACCTCAAATCAACCTACCGGTGATCTACATTGTCTCCATAAAGAGCTTTAAAAGGAGCCATACTGATGCTAGAATGATAGCTACTGTTGTAAGTAAACTCTATCAATGGAAGAAGGTCATCACAACTACCTTTAAGCTCCAAGGCGTAATATCTAAGGATATCTTCAAGTGTTTGAATAGTCCTTTCGGCTTGGCCTTCCGTTAGAGGGTAGAAGGCCGTACTAAGGTGAATTTTGGTACCAAGACCCCTTTGAAAGGACCTCCAAAAGTGTGAAGTGAATTGTATTGACAACTATAGCAACCAGAAATAAATTTAGCAATGTCCCTCTTTATGCTTCCCCACCAATACACATCCATCAAGTCTCTATACATTTTGGTAGAGCCAGGGTAGATAGAATAAGAAGAGTTATGGGCCTCATCAAGAATTCTCTCCCTCAAACCATCAACACATGGTACGTACAATCTACCTTGGTATCTAAGGGCTCTATCTCCCTCTTGGGATTAAACCTCTATTTTGCCCTCTTTCACCAAGGCCTTCAATTCATGCAAGGAGGAGTCTAGATCTTGTTTTGCCATCACCTCATTAACTAAAGAAGATTTAGAACCATCAACAACAACAATAACATTACCCGCATCTTCCTACCTCACTCCCAATCTAGCCAACCTATGCACCTCCTTAGCTACCTCCCTATCACAACCATCCACATGAGCTAAGCTACCCATGGAAACCTGACTGAAAGCATCTGCCACAATATTTGCCTTACCAGGATGATAATGCACACTCATGTCATAATCTTTAAAAAGTTCTAGCCACCTTTTTTTGTCTCAAGTTGAGATCTTTTTATGTTAAGACATATTGAATGCTCTTATGATCGATAAAGACATCAATATGCACTCTATACAAATAATGATGCCAAATCTTTAATGTAAACACCACGATGGCTAATTCAAGATCATGGGTAGGGTAGTTTTTTCATGCACTTTGAGTTGCCTAGAAGTATAGGCTATGACCTTACCATTTTTCATTATCACACAAACCAAACCAACTCTAGATGCATTATAATACATAACAAAACCCTCAAGCCCATCTGGTAGTGACACTATAGGAGCGAACATAAGTCTACTTACAACGTTTGGAAGCATTTCTCACATTTATCGGTCCATTCAAACTTAACCCTCTTTTGAGTCAATTTTGTCATAGGGGAAGTAATGGAAGAGAACCCATTCACAAACCTTCTATAGTAACCCGCAAGGCCCAAGAAACTCCTAATATCCGATGGATAAACTCATAATTCCCATATCTAGTCCGAAAGGCCATCTTAGGAATATCACACTCCCTCACCCTCACTTGACGATACCCAGACCGAAGATCAACATTAGAGAAAAAGCTAGCCCCTTGCAATTTGTCAAATAAGTCATCAGTCCTAGAAAGAGGATATCTATTCTTTATAGTGACTCTATTGAGTTGCCGATAGTCAATGCACATTCTAAGTGACCCATCTTTCTTCTTTACAAACAACACCTGATTGGCTAGGCCTAATAAACCCCTTTTCCAATAAATCTTTCAATTGTTCCTTTAACTCCTTTAACTCTGTCGGGGCCATATGGTAAGGGGTAATAGAGATAGGTTGAGTGTCGGGAAGGAGGTCTATGCCAAAATTTATCTCCCTTTCGGGAGGGTACACCGGAAAGGTCATTTAGGAAGACATCAAGAAACTCATTTACAATCAAAACTGACTTAATGGAAGGGACTTTAGACTCCACATCTCTAACTCTCAAAAGATGATACAAACACCCCTTAGGGCCTACCCCTCACTACCATATAATGGCTATCCCACTCAAGGGTGGGTTCATTTGGAAATTGAAACTTGACCCTACGAGTTCTACAATCAATAGAAGCATAGTATGCATGCAACCAATCCATCCCTAGAATAACATCAAAATCGATCATATCTAATTCAACAACATTACAAGGTAAGATTTTATGCAAAACGCAAATCAGATAATTTCTATACACCCTCCTAGTAACAATAGATGCACCAATAGGATTAGACACCTTATATGACTCATGCAATGACTCCGACTCAATATGGAACTTTTTAGTAACAAAGGGGGTAACAAAGGAAAGGGTGGCACCTGGATCAATGAAAGCATATACATCAAGATCAAATATTTCAACATACCAATAACAACATCAGGGACTTCACCGACCCTTTGTCTCCCATGTAGAGCATAAAATCAATTTTTCCTTGGGGCACCATCTTGAGGGCCACCTCTACCCAATGGAACCACATTTATACCCCGAACCTTGCTATGGTTTCTTGGACAATCTACCTGTTAGAACCTATATTTCATACATTGGAACAATTAGGAAAAGTTTGGGACTGAAGTGGTATTATTAGAAAATTTAGGACCAAAGTGACATTATTGAAAAGTTTTAGATCCAAGTGGAATTTTTGAAAGTTGGGGTCTTAAAGATTAGGTGAGGCCCACTTGAATTTGTGTTAACTTCTAATTGGACCAAGTGTGGTGTGGGCCATCCACACTTGGCCAAGACTTGTGGCATGGATATATTTATATATAAGAAAGATGATCTTTATCATGTTAACATTTCAACACTTAGAGAAAAAAATCAAGAAACTTAAGAAAACCAAAACCAAACGCACGGCCAAGGCAAAAAAATTGGGAAATTCACTTTCTTCCATTTTAAATTTATTTTGATGTTACAAACCTACTATATTGGGTCTCTTAAGTAGCTTGAAGGAGTTGTTGGAGAAAGAAAACATTTTCTTTCTCTTCTTTGGAACCTTAGCCCACTTGTGAAGTTGAAGTGAAAAAGGTAAGATTTAATATTGTTTTATGTGTTATTAAGGTTGTATGTATGTTGTATGTTGGAATTAGAATGGAGGCCTAATCAGTATATTGTGATCATTGTAGTGTGAAGAAATGTATGGAAATCATCTTTATGCATAATGTAGTATGGTGGCCGAATTCTTGGCATATTGTTTCATAATGATTCTTAGAGTTATTGTTGTTATATTGGCATTGAATTAGTTATTGATGTTGTTGGGTTGTTGTTGTTGTTGTTGTTGTTGTTAGATTTGAACCGAGGTGGATTCTCGGGGTAGCCTATTTTTAAGGGAAAATGCTGCCGAATTTTTGTAGAATTAAGGGCAAATTTGGAATTTAATTCCATCAATTGCCGCTTATTGAATTTGCTTATAATAACAGCTACTACTCTAGTATTCAGATGGCACCTTATAAGGCATTGTATGACAGAAAGTATAGGTCACCGATCGTTTGGCATTATTATAAATTGTTTGTAGACTTTGGGCATCCCGAAGCATAAGTTGGAGTTGGTTTGCATTTGGATTATTTTTTAGAGTGTTTGAGGTTTGTAAAGCTATCTTTCTTTTTGGCATGTCTTTGTTACAAATAGGTTGTGATACGAACTCTATTTCCGCAATCCGAGCTTGTGTATAATCTGTATTGGTTCTTTGGCATTCTTATGTTCATTTGCCATAATATTGACTCTTGTGCCTTAGTAATTTGTAAGTTGCAAGAATATGTGAAATTTGAGAAATTTTGAAAGAATTTATTCCTTATTGATTTTAAAACTCTAAATGTCCGTAACTTTTGATAGAAAGCTCGGATTGCTTTGAAAACTATTTTTGAATGTCCTCGTAGGAGTTTGTATGATCTAGGATGAGTACGTTTTTTTTGTAAGTTGGGCTAGTTCGGGTCTCCATCGGTCATGGGCCCCGTGATGCCCTTTTATGTATTTTTGATCACCTTTGACAGAATATATAATAATAATTATTCCGATCTTAGATATGACTATCTTACTTGTCTTTGTATTTATGATGATGATTTTATGCATTATGACGAGCTTCGATGTTATGCTGTATTAGAAGGCGGGTACAAGGATGGCGACATATAACATCTAGCTCACTTTCTGTGTTGTGATATATGATAGGTGGGTACAGAGATGGCGATACGTAATGCCTGGCTCACTGGCGCGGGAGTACAGGGACGACTATACATAGCACCTGGCTCACTTGCGCATTATGCTGTGTTTGGGTAAGTGCGGGGATGACAATACGTAGCGCCTGGCTCACTAGACTACTTTTGTGTTGTGATATGTGATGTGTGAGTGCAGGGATGGCGATACGTAGCGCCTGGCTCACTAGACTACTTTTGTGTTGTGATATGTGATGTGTGAGTGCAGGGATGGCGATACGTAGCGCCTGGCTCACTTATGCTGTGTTTGATATGTGACAGGGATTCGGAGACTTGAAACCTTCTAGTGTTATGTATGATTTGGATTTTGAAAGTAAACATTTTTATATGCTTGGTTATGCATTTGCGTTTCACACTTTTGTTTTGATTAATACTCAGGTTTACATTCTGTACATTCTGCTTTACATACTTGGTACGTATTTCGTATTGACCCCCTTTTTCTTCGGATTCTGCCTTTCATGCCCGCAGGTACCGACGTACCGTTTGGTGACCCCTCATCTTAGGACCTCCATATGCTATTGAAGTGCTCCCTTTACCCCAGAGCCTGTATTTAGTATAGTCACTTTTTGTTATTTTGTATATATGTTTACTCGAGGGTACGGTGGGGCCCTATCCCATCCTATGATTCTGTCAGTCCGTTTAGCGATTTGTGGACGTGTATATATATGGGTTGTGCCAGTTTGTATGATTAGACAAGTATGATGTGTATGTTTCGGGGTTTTACCCGCAATAGTGGCCTTATTAGCCCGTATATATATATGTGATGTTCTGTTGGGACTTTTCTGATTACAGGGTTAATTTGGGATAGTGTATAAAATAAAGGAAACTCTGCCAAAATTTCTATAAAGATAAGACATCGGTTGTAATTTGGCTTTGCATTTGTGTTTAGGTGGCCCAATCGGGCACGAGTCATGGTCCACGGGCTGGGTCATAACAAAAGTGGTATCAGAGCAGTTCACCCTCGGAGTGTCCACAGACCGTGTCTAGTAGAGTCTTGTTTATCGGTGTGTCGGGCCCCACATCTATATACAGGAGGCTATAGGACATTTAGGATGTTACTCTTCTTTCTGATCTTAGATGGTGTGATAGAGCGGTGTTATTAGGATGACCCCTTGTTCTGACAAATTATTTTGGTAGTCATTTAGGATGATATTCTTCTTTTTGATCTTAGACTGTGCGATAGAGCTGTATTATTAGGATGACCCCTTTTTCTGACATACTATTTTGGTTTCAGCGATGCCTCCAAGAAAGATCACAGCTGCCTAGAAGGGTAAGTCTGCGGTGGAAGTTGACACCAGTAGAGCTCGGGTGACTATTAAGGCTCGTGCCAAGAGTGCGCCCCCGACAGCTAGTTTGGCTACACCGCCAGCTCCTGAAGTTCGAGTGCCAGAACCTCCAGCCTCTCAGCATGGTGCAGAGATCGGGGGGATGCGAGAGGCAGTCCAGTTATTGACCCTACTGGTGGCAGGACAGGCCCACAGATAGGGTGCAGGCGGTGAGCAGGTAGACCGCCATGATAGTTCATTGGCTCATGATTTTTTGGCATGCGGGCCACCAGAGTTTTTTTGGTCCAAACTCGCATAGGACTCCCATGAGTTTATCTGGCAGATGCAGCGGACTCTGCGACTGATTTGTGCATCGAAGATATAATTAGTGGAGCTGGCATCCTATCGACTGTATGACATGGCAGCTAACTTGTATGAGTCTTGGATACTATCTAGAGGCGAGGGTGCCCTTCTAGCTATTTGGGGCGAGTTCACTGAGGCATTTTTGGCCCATTTTCTACCCCCAGAGGTGATAGGAGCTAGAGAGGATAGATTCCTGATGCTAAAACAGCGGGGCAGGTCAGTTTGGGAATATAGCTTGGAATTTGATTCGTTGGCTAGATATGCGCCCGTACATGTTGCTAATATGATGGATTGGATGCACCGGTACATAGTAGGACTGGACTCGTCTTATATCGATGGTTGCTTTGTGATGGCGACTTAGGTCGGCATGGATGTCGCTCGCATTTATGCCTATGCCTAGGGCATGAAAGATCGCCGCAGGGGGCGTCGGATTGACAGAGGAGATGACAGGGGCTAGTCCAAAAGGGCTCGATTGTCGGGGTATTCCAGGGAGTTTTGAGATAGGCAGCCTCAGCTGCAGTAGAGTAGATATCCTTCCCAGCTAGTACAGGGTGCATTCCCGCAGTCTACTAGTAGGGGACCGGAGGGTGTAGGTTATTTAGGGGCAGGCCTGAGTTCCGGTGTTTCAGGCTCACAATTGGGTAGAGGCTGTAGCAGTTCAATGGGACCACCCATACCTCCGTGTTCTTACTGTAGGAGATGGTACCTCGGGGAGTTCTATCGCGCCACCGGTGCCTGCTTTACGTGTGGCCTTCAGGGCCACTAGTGGAGAGATTGTCCAGTTAGAAGTGGAGCAGACAGGTTGGTTCAGTTGACTGGGTTAGTCGGTGGTTCCTCTTTAGCCTTGGTAGCAATGCCTCCTATGGGGCGAGGTACTCCACCATTAGCAGGTCGTGGTGGGGGTCGTGGTAGAGTCCCAGGTTCTAGCGGTCCTTTGAACTGCACTTATTCACTGGCTAGCCGTCGAGACCAGGAGGTGTCGCTGAATGTGATTACAGGTATATTACTTGTTTTCTCTCGAGATGTGTATGCATTGATTGATCTTGGTCCTACCTTATCGTATATTTCTCTTTTGGTTGCTAATAAGATTGAGACAGAGCCTGAACGAATAGTGCCTTTTGAAGTAGGCACCATTAGGAGATTCTATTATTACCAGTTGTGTCTATAGAGATTGTTCGGTATTTATTTGTGGCCACTGCACTATGGCCTATCTGGTAGAGTTAGGTATGACTGATTTCTATGCGGTTATGGGTATGGATTGGCTAGGTTCTTGTTATGCTAATGTTAATTGTTAAAAGAAGGCAGTCCAATTCTAGTCTCTGGGAGAAACCAGTTAGTGAGTGGGCAGGTAGTTCAATCTTTTGCTGGACTTTCTTGCTTGATAAGTAAATTTTGAGCGTTGCATGTATTGTTGTGGTAGCTGAAGGGAAACTTCCCGTAAATTGGTTATGTGACTTGTAAGGCCGGTTTAACATTCAAGGACGAATGTTTTAAGGGGGGGAGGATGTTAGAACCCGCATTTCGTGCATTGGAACAATTAGGAAAAATTTGAGACCAAAGTGGCATTATTAGAAAATTTGGGACCAAAGTGGTATTATTGGAAAGTTTGGGACCCAAGTGGAATTTTTGAAAGTTGGGGTCTTAAAGATTAGGTGGGGCCCACTTGAATTTGTGTTAACTTCTAATTGGACCAAGTGTGGTGTGGGCCATCCACACTTGGCCAAGACTTGTGTCATGTATATATTTATATATAAGAAAGATGATCTTTATCATGTTAGTATTTCAACACTTAGAGAAAAATCAAGAAACTTAAGAAAACCAAAACCAAACCCACGGCCAAGGCAAAAAAATTGGGAAATTCACTTTCTTCCATTTCAAATTTATTTTGATGTTACAAACCTACTATATTGGGTCTCCTAAGTAGCTTGAAGGAGTTGTTGGAGCAAGAAAATATTTTCTTTCTCATCTTTGGAACCCTAGCCCACTTGTGAAGTTGAAGTGAAAAAGGTAAGATTTAATGTTGTTTTATGTGTTATTAAGGTTGTATGTATGTTGTAGTAAGCTAAAATGAAAGAAAATCATGAAATATTGAATGTTAGAAGTGAGTTGTATTAAGGGTGATTGAAGCCGTGTAGTATTGCATATATTATGGAGTGTTGTGTTGTGTTGGAATAATGAATTGATGTTTAGCTAGTGTACTATGATCATGATAGAGTGAAGAAAGTATTGGAAACCATCTAAATGTGTAAGTGGAGTGTTGGGGCCGAATGGGTACATGTATGTTATATAGTGTTATGTTGTGTTGGAATTAGAATGGAGGCCTAGTCAGTATATTGTGATCATTGTAGTGTGAAGGAATGGATGGAAATCATCTTTATGCATATATGTAGTATAGTGGCCGAATTCTTGGCATATTGTTTCATGGTGATTCTTAAAGTTATTGTTGTTATATTGGCATTGAATTGGTTATTGATGTTGTTGGGTTGTTGTTGTTGTTGTTGTTGTTGGATTTGAACTGAGGTGGATTCTTGGGGTTGCCTATTTTTAAGGGGAAATGCTGTCGAATTTTTGTAGAATTAAGGGCAAATTTGGAATTTAATGCCTAAGAAGTTGTTAGCTAATTGTTTGGCATTGTTATGAATTGTTTGTAGACTTTGGGCATCCTGAAGCATAAGTTGGAGTTGGTTTGCATTTGGATTCCTTATTGATTTTAAAACTCTAAATGTCTGTAACTTTTGATAGAAAACTCGGATTGCTTTGAAAAATATTTTAGAATGTCCTCGTGGGAGTTTGTATGAACTAGGATGAGTATAGTTTTTCGTTAGTTGGGCTAGTTCGGGTCTCCATCGGCCGTGGATTTATTTGTGGCCAAGGGACGGCGATACGTAGCGCCTGGCTTACTTGCGCATTAAGCTGTGTTTGGGTGAGTGCGGGGACGGCAATACGTAGCGAATGGTTCACTAGACTAATTTGTGTTGTGATATGTGATGTGTAAGAACAGGGACAACGATACGTAGCGCCTGGGTCACTTGTGGTATGTTTGATGTGTGATAGGAATTAGGAGACTTGAAACTTTCTGGTGTTATATATGATTTGGATTTTGGAAGTAAACATTTTTATATGCTTGGTTTTGTGTTTGCGTTCCACACTTTTGTTTCGATTATACTTAGGTTTATATTTTGTACCTTCTACTTTATATACTCGGTACGTATTTTGTATTGACCCTCTTTTCTTCGGGGGCTATGTTTCATGCCCGCAGGTGCCGACGTACCGTTTGGTGACCCCCAGCTTAGGACCTCCATCTGCTGTTGAAGTGCTCCCTTGCCTTAGAGGGAAGCCTCCGCGCGAGCGGTAGTGGACGAAGCGGAAGCGAGAATGTCGGCTTGAGTAACGCTCCATCTGCTGTTGAAGTGCTCCCTTTACCCCGGAACCTTTATTTGGTATAGACACTTTCTGTTATTTTACATATATGTTTACTCGAGGGTACGGCGGGGCCCTGTCCTGTCCTATAATTCTGTCAGTCTGTTTAGAAGTCTGTGGACGTGCATATATGTGGGTTGTGCCAGTTTGTATGATTAGACAAGTATGATGTGTATGTTCAGGGGTTTTACCTGCCATGGTGGCCTTTTCGGCCTGTATATATATAAATTATGTTCTGTTGGGACTTTTCTGATTGCAGGGTTAATTTGGGATAGTGTATAAAACAAAGGAAACTCTGCTAAAATTTCTCTAAAGATAAGATATCGGTTGTAATCTGGCTTTACGTTTGTGTCTGGGTGGCCCAATAGGGCACGAGTCACGGTCCACTGGCTGGGTTGTGACATACCTTCTTGTGTCCAAGCTCCCCATAACCAAAACATGCATTAGAATCTTTCAAATATGGGCCTCTATGCTTCCTCCCATATCTAGGGCACCCATCAATAAGAGCCACACCACCAACACCTTGAGTCCTAAAGAAGTCATTGGCAAACCCCCTATTAGTAGCATGAGGAGGCCCTTGACCTTGACAAAATCTAGCGGCCCTTTGGAACTTACCCTCAAAACAGGTCCTCTTAGCCTTATGACCCCTCCTCTTTCTCGTCTTTTCTTCCTCTATTTGCTTGTCATAAGTCATCAACTGAGACAAGTCCATGTCACCGATAAGCATGGAGGATCGACACTCTTCACTCACCAAGTCGGAGGCCCCTATCATAAATTTATTCATCCTCGATCTAGGATCAACCACCAAATGGGGAGAATACTTTGAAAGTTGATTAAGTTTGAGGGCATGCTTCCTCACACTCATAGCACCTTGTTTCAAGTTCATAAACTCTACCAACTTTGGCTCCCTAAGTTCAAGAGGGAAAAACTGATTAAGGAAGGTTAATTTAAACACCTCCTAAAGCACCACATTACCAACCCCCTTCTCACCCATCCATTGCTCATACCAAATTTGGGTAACCATTTGAGTTGGTATACCACCAACTCTACCTTTTCATTCGACCCAACACCTATGATATTCAAGATCTTGTAGACCTTATCAATGAACTCTTGGGGGTCTTCATCCACCTTTGACCCATGGAAAACCAGAGGATTCATCCTCATAAGGTCTCTTACCCTAGCTCCCGGGGTATTAGCATGAGGGGCTTGGGCCCCTTGTTGGACTTGGTTGGCCACCACTTAGGCAAGCATAGTAAGAGCACCTTGGAGCTCACCATTGCTAGGTTGCTCCTCGGGAGTTTGGGCATATCTTTCTCTAGTGTTTGGCATAATCTAGTATATCAAAGAACAATCATTAGGGGGGAAAACTCACCACAACTCTATAGCACGACTTAGAACATAAAGAAGGGAAACATTTTCTAAAACACCTCATAGCTTCTTATTCATAGTCATGGCATGCTTCATGACCATGAATAGGGCTCCATCGACGTGGTGTGTTAGACTATAAGGATCTATCAATCTAGTGCTCTGATATCATTTTGTCATGACCCAAGCCTAGGGTCTATACATGACACAGCGAATGGAGAACCCGAAGGAACCCCAAACAAGCCTCTTAATTTATCATTACACATCATTGGTCGCGGAAGCTTGTAAAAGACATAAAATAAGCATAAGGGGCAAAGGGGCTAAGGGATAGCTTGCCAAAACATCAACATTAAAGACAAGGAATCATGGGTCATCATAATTACACAACTTATCCAACAAACACCTCTAAATACATAGATAGAGCAGGGACCAAGACAAATTAACCGGGCTCACCCTCATGGTCAAAATAGAACATAAGAAAGTGTCTCAATACATAGTTAATAGCAATCATAGACTAAAGTCCTCAAAATGGAGGACTCCCCAACAAGCTTGGAATAGCACCGACTAGCCACATGGAGGGGGAGGATGATCAAATTGATCACCTGTTCCTACATGGTAATATCATGTAGGCAAGACTATGTGTTAGTACATTTGAATGTACTATGTGGGATGTAATGCAATAACAAATAAACATCATGATCAAAATGCAGAGCAATAGGCAATGGCCATATTATAGCAAGATGGCATGTATGAATAATGCATAAATGAAACATGCTTGAGTAACTCATGCTCATATATAATATCATAAGTGTAGAATAACATATGTTTAGAATAGACCAAGCTAGATTTCCAAAGTATAAACCCCTTGGTCGGTTGATGATGATCTCACCCCATCACCCTTGTGGTATGGTACAAACCCCTCACAATGTTGATGATAATCACACCTTATCACCCTGGTGGAGAAATACAAACCCCTCACATGGTTCGATGTATACAAAACCCTACCTTGATTGATGAGAACAAACCCCCACCTCGGTTGATGATGATCTTACCCCATCACCCTGGTGGTGTGGTACAAACCCCCACCTCTGTTGTCTGGGCACTTAGTTCCACGGATTGGGCATGGTCTAATGCAACACTTTATATAGAGTATATCATGTACATAAGCTCATTTCAACATTAAAACATCATTCATATCATATCTCATTCTTTAGACCTTTATTTCCATAAGAAACCCTAACTAGACATTTTATCAAACACTTAGGAAGTATGTAATGGGAGTAAAATACCATGAAATTTAAAGATGAAATCATGCAAGAAAATCTATAGTAAAACCATCAATCAACATCTTACAACACCCCCAAGACATTCACATCAAAACCCCTCATCAAATCCAACATTAGATCCAAGATTTAGAGCTCAAAACATGCTAAAACAATGATACTTTCATGAACTAAAATCACTGTGCAGTAAATTTCTCAATATACAAGACCCACATGTAAAATCAACTTTAACTCATGCAATAATAGTAAACACCACATTCCTTAGCTTAGGATGAACTTGGTGAAGATTGGAGATGGAGACTTGAAGCTTGAGGGAGAACCTTGAAGGAGAACCTTAGCTTGGGATAAGGGTTTGGGACTTGAGTTTGTGGGGGGGGGGGTAAAATATGACTAAGTGTCTTAGTTACTATTGGGAAATGTTTAGGATGATATAAGGGTGAATTTAGCTAAGTATAGAGAAAAATACGTTTGGGAAAAATTGGGCCCAATACTTAGAATATTTGGACCGCACGGGAAAAACACTGCCAGGGAAAATACACCTCTCAGCATCATAGAGAAGATGCAGAGGCAGAATTGTACATGACTGCGCCCTTGGCACGTCGTGGAGGCAACGCGGAAACCTCATTGAAATTTACACTTTCAAAAATTGAAATTGCTATTCTTTTGCTCTTAAATCGGGGTTAGACCCTTTTTCACCTAATTTTGACCTCCTGATCACAAATATGAAATCAAAATTTTAAAATAGCAAATGAATTTTGAGATATATAAAATTTAAAATTCTAGGCATTTCGAGGCATATTTTCGGGCACTTTTTTGGGTCATTTTAGTGACCCAAGTGCTATAGTGCCCTTAGAGGTTGTGGGTGCTGTGGAGGATAATTTGACCTATGAAGAGGTCCCACTAGATATATTTGATAGACAAGTAAAAAGTTGAGGAACAAGTATCTAGCATCCGTCAAGATCCTTTGGATGAATCAATAAGTTGAAAGTGTCACATGGGAAGCGGAAGCGGATATGAAAAAGCGATATCCATACCTCATCTATTCTACTCAAGCCAAAGGTATAAGTTATGCCCTACCCATGATTTTAAATCTTATGTTTCAGTCCTCATGTCATTTTAGCATGCATTCATGTTCATTGTAACAAGTTTATGGTGATTTTTGACATTCATGTTGAGACTTTTTGAAAATGATGTTTAAGTGCACTTGTTGCATTAATGTCGGGCTAAAAGCATAATAACTCCTTCTTTTTTGCATGTTTTCTTGACATTCGGGGATGAATGTTCCCAAGAGGGGGATATTGAAACACCCTTCATGTACTTTGAAATGTCTCATAATCGTAATTTTTATATATCTCAAAATTCGTGCGTGATTTATGAAATCCGACTTCATATTCTTGATCAAGTGGAAAAATTCAGTGGGAAATAGGTATAACCCAAATTTTGGAAGACCTGTAGTGAAAAATAATTTTCACTAATTTTTGAATTTCTAGTGTCTGTCTGCGCCCAGGTCGCGACGCACCTGGGGCACGGACTAGTGTAACTTGTTCCTTCACATTTGGTCCGCGTCGTGGACTGGATATGGACCAATTAAAATTTTTCTTAGTTTTTTTCATTTCGTCCAAGGGCATTGGGGTAATAGCTCCATATCTATTTAAATGTGAAATCTTCCATACTTAGCTATTTTTCAAATCTATAATTCATAAAACCCCCTCTAAAACCTCTGTAAGACTTTATCAAATCTCTCATTCAAATTCAAGGATTTCAAGCTCAATTTTGGAACTCAAGAACCCATCTCAAGCTTCAAATTTCCTTCAAGTTCACTCCATGAAATTTTGAGTTTAAGGTATGTAGGTCTTTATCCATGGGTTCTTCCACCCTTGGAGCCCAACCTTCTCATTGTATGAAAATTGCATGATTTCAAGTTGTATTACTTATGAGTATCTCTTATTATAAATCATGAACATAAATTATGTTGGATTTTATCAAGTATTGATTGGTTATGCATGAATACCCATTTTAATCTCATACCATAAGTTGATTTATATCTATTGAAGTTTTGCATGATCTGAACTATGAAAACTATGAACTATTGTGAATTTTGAGATGAATTTCAAGATACCCAAAATGAGGATTTTACTACAATATTGATGGGTTGATTTGAATTGATTTACTTATTCTTGTTACACTCTTGAATTGCATGATTTTGAACAAGTGTCATGAACCCACCACATGTTTGATGAAATTACATGACAAGAATTTCTAAGTTATTGATAAACTCGTATATTGTTGAATGTTCTATTGTAAGGTATGTAAATTATGAATGTTAAGAATGTTTAAGGGATAATATGCATGCTACGAGCTTATGAGAATATTATGAATGATATGAAGCCCTTCTTGATACTTTATATTCTTATATTACGTACCGAAAAGGCCATGCCATGAGGTAAAATAATTGACAACTCCTATCAAAACGATTATACCGTAAGGTAAGGACATCTCTACTAACAAAAAGATTGTATCGTAAGGTGAGGACATCTCTCCTATCGAAAAGATTGTATCATAAGGTAAGGACATATCTCTTACCGAAAAGATTATACCGTAAAGTAAGGGCACCTCTTAATTCCTATTGAAAAGATTATATCTTAAGGTAAAGGACATCTTATACTATCTACCAAAAAGGCTACATCGTAAGGTAGGGATATTGATGACACTCTCCAAAAAGGTTATATCGTAAGGTGAGTGGGTGGTCCATTTGGCCATTCTCATGCATGTATGTGTAAGGCAGTGCATATATTTTTCATATTAAGTTTATACCTATTGGTTATGACCATGTATCTTGATTTTTATGGCATATCTCCTTTGTTGCATTGCGCCCCGGATACTTAGTACAATCCAAGTATCAACGCATACTCTATGCCTTCATGATATTACCATGTAGGGACTGGAGCACACATTAATCTTCCTCCTCCACGTGGCTATTCGGATCGTTCCAAGTTAGCATATGGCGAGTCCTCGCCTCCGGGGATGATATCTATTTTCCTTCAAGTTTATGTTGAGACTTTATCATATATTTTGGACACTTATCTATGAGGGTGAGCCAGGAGATGTCTTGGCCCCGCCCCATCTACTAGTAGAGGTATTGTTAGATATTGAGATGTTTTGTATTATTGAGCTTGACTCCCTATTGCTATCTATATGAAAGGACCGTTTGGTCTTTGAAGAGTTCTTTCAAAATACTTCCCTTAGTCCCGCTTCCCTTTATTTTATGTCACTTGTTGTTGTTATTTTGCTTTCGCGACCAAGAATGTGTTAATGATATGCTAAGAGGCTTGTTTGTGGTTCCTTTGGGTTCTCCATTTGCCATGTCACGTCTAGGCTCTAGGTTTGCTTGTGACAGATAGACATCCCACCACCCTCTTTGATGGTGAACAATGAACACGACGTCGTTGCTCGCCCGTCCATTACTTGCCAAGGTGAGGACGTCAACTTCAACTTCATGAAATCATGATCCATCAGCCCCCTCCATCATTTTGGGACAAGAGTTGCTAGAACGTGCTGCACATCTATCATGTGCAGGCAATGTAGTTATGAGGTATTTCCTATTACCTAACTCGGTGCTCAATACTATTCCTAAAATATTTTCTTTAAAACTCATCTCAATCAGCATCATCATCATCATCTTTTATCAAAAGATATATTTTGAAAATGCATTTACATCATCATCAAAATACTTCTTGAGAACATCAAGTGCTCTCCTTTAAAAATATGCTTAAAAAACATTTACATATCATCAAAACTCTTTCTCAAATCATTATTTATGCTCAAAAATCATATTCATACAGACTCAGTAAAATATGCTAAAAAAATCATCGGTGTTTAACATACTCAGTATGACCATCAATCTCAATTTCAAAATAATGCATAAAATCAAACATAGTCCTAAATTAGGGTTCATGTGAATGAAGACATGAATATACAACCAATCAAATTCTCAACTTCAAGAAAATCATCAAGATATTATTGTATACAAGAAAACTCATTAAGACAATAGAAAACTCAAAAACTTAATTCAAGAATTTAGGGTGAAACTTCGCTCACACTCAATTTCAAAGGATCAACATATGGTGCGCGTGGATGAACTCAATCCAACACTATGAATAGCCTTACATACCTGGTAGGGAGATAGACAATCGAATTTGCAAGAAATTCACCTCAATCCTTTTGAACCCTAGCCTCCTCTTTTCTCCTTAACCTAGTTCGTAGGATGAATAGCATAAATGATTTAAAATTCATGCTAAGAAATACATATAGGTTTGATAACGACCTCAAAATGGCATGGTTTTAGTCTAGGATTAGAGGGGAAAAGACTAGAATGTCCTTGATTTTAAAAATAAACATCAACTATCATAATGGGGCAAGTCTGCGAGGCAGACTTATCAGACTCGAGTTTATTTTATGTGTAATTTTTCATAAATCACTTTCAGATAGATTTTTCAATCCTATTGAAAATATTTTTAAAAGAAACAAGTCTGGGTCTGGCGTGACGTGCCTCTGTCGCACACTCTTACTATTTTAGATTTTTGTATTAAAAAATTATCTTTTGATCCGATTACTCTATAAATCAATCGAGACCTTTTCTCACTCAAATTTTCATGTTGATCGCATATTCGGCCTTAGATTTTCCATCGGAGCATAGAAAGATGTGTTATGCGCACATCTCTAATCTAGGGGTATTTTTGTAATTTTACTGGATGTTACATTATCTTCCTCGTGGAATCATTCGTCCTCGAATGAAGAGTGGAGATGGACCTCAAGGCACAAATAGACTCAAAGACTCATATCAACACTCGCTCGATAACTTAAACTCTCGACTCCTCCTCAACCTCAACAGGCTCTACTCAGGCTCACGAATAGAACATCAACTCAAGAATAGAAACATCAATTAAGTCAAGGGTAAGAACATTACCTTCAATATCCTCATCATCAGGCACAAATAGAACATTGAAATTCAATCAATTTGAATAGTTTAAACACCTCAATAGTCAGTGTTTCGAACTCAGGAAGGAAGCTATCAAGTCTATTCGTGAATAGGACCATTGTTATATACAAGACTCTGCGTACCCTCTCAAGGTCAACTCCCACCTCAATTCTGCTCCTTTTCGTAGCACTCTACTCCATTAAGGCAAGCTCATATCATTCATTCAAATCTCCACCTAACCACCTCTTCCTCTTCCATTCAAGCATAACACTAAATCTCAAGGTACTAGTACTAAGATGATCATACTTACACCAATCTAACCCATCGAAATCTATGTCTCATATCCCCATAGCGACCTGCACATAGAGAGTATTGCTCGTTCTCATCACTCTAATACACTCACATAATGAAAACCGCAAATTCAAGCCTATCAGTCTAATCGGTTCATGGCCACTTTAAGGTCAATATCACTAGAGGATCTTCAGCCTACCATAGCACCTCTACTCCCTCAATTGCATGAACTTTTATCATGGTATTCCTTTACTTATCTATTGGACTCCTCACAATCTCTCCAACTTCTCCTCCACATCTAGAACCTTACAAGGGAATGATATCACCTCATTATTAGAATCAAGAATTCTCATTCTCTCTCATCAACTATCACTCCTCTAATATCATCAACATTTCTATTAAGACTAAAAGATAGGATCACTGAAAGGGCTTTAAACTAAAGTTCATTAGCACGAACTTTCATAATGAAATACGATCTCCCTCATCTATCAAGACTCATTATGAGTTCACATAACTATACATAGTGCAAAACTTAGATCACATCTCATTCAATATAGGGTTGGAAACTCTTAGATCGATTAACTAAGATCAGAATTATTGAATAAAGTTATCGCTTCTCATCCTTAAAACTCTACATGAATGATTATCAATAGGTGATACATGGGACTATGCCATAGGCATAACAATCATATACTAGATGGGAGTAGAGTATCACCTCAACGGAAGAATAAGAAATGTATGATATGGCAAGGAATTGATGCCTCATCTTGATCAACACATCTCCATCGAAAACTCAAGATTTACTTAGATTTGTCATCTCATCATCTCCGCATAAGTTAAAAGGTTATCTCTCCAGTCTTACAAATCAACTCTCTTCACTAGGCTATAAGCTCATATCTCTATATGGTCAATGAATCTCTATCCATAAGAACGTCTGAGATCTCTGGGTATGCTATAGTCATATCTATATATAATAGCCACTAAGACTCTCTTCATAGGTACTATTCTTAGCTTTCTCTTGTCTCTATGGAAACCCCTCTATAGTTGTTACCCTTAATGGCTTACATAACTACTTCCCATGTCACTTATGATATAACTTTTTTTTTGCCTGCAAACTCCCACTTCTGTGCTCCCATAAATTCAATTTGTATAGGAGTTAGACTATAATAGGAAAACTCATCATCATCTACTCATATGCCCCAATCACTTAGTTACTCGGGATGACAAAGAATACTTACATTAACCTACCCCACATTGACAATTCAAATATACCATCTAGATTCTTATAGCAGTCATAACTTAGAGTTTCACACAACTTTACACTATCATGGTTACACATTTTAAGCCTCTCTCATCAAATGTTCATCCTCAATTCTCTATTTCCATCAAAAAGGCACCTACACCATACTCATAACATCAAATTCCATGCAAGCCAACACCTTAATCTCAAATGCACACTATGGTGAAACTCTTAGGTCGAATCTCTAAGTAAAACTATCACTATCATAATGCTATCTCCTCTTTAACACTACTCGTCAAAATTCAAGCTTAAGGTCTAGTACTAACATATGCATTACACACTTCCCTCATATTATACTAACCCATAAATACTAGGTAAAAATTAGGAATATAGGCTTACTAAAATATCATAGCTAATAATCGATCAACACATCCCCTCTTCACAACTCATGTACCACTCAGCCACTCACTATACCTCCTTATCTGGCTAAGCTTATGACTCTATGAATTTCGCAGGGCTCTCCCTCAAAATCATGATCCTAGTTTAGATCTATCACCTCAAAAGTATTTTATTCCTCCTATTCAATATCTATACTTCATCCTCACTAATACGATATGAATATCAGAATACATCAACATAAGCCTCACTCAGCCATCACTCTTACTATCTTGCCCCTTTCTTTTCTTCATCATCCTTTTAACTCTTGAACAACAACTTTACTCATGGTTTACAATACCTCAAGCACACTCTTAGGTGGTAACATTAACCTCCTTAGAGACATAAGTTTCTCTCTCATTGATAACATCAATGGCAAGTTTCAGACAAGAGAGCTTGGGGTGCATCTCAATTGGCTCAACTAAGTCATCCCTGGTATCTCTGTGATAGATTGACGCAACTCAAACTCTATAGAGCCTCTTAGCTAGAATAGTATCTCCAATAGGAGTAGGCACACTGGAAGGTTTAGGAAGACACTCGGGAATTCAATCAAATTACTAGTCACATAAAGGGATACAACCGATGGGATAGCACTAGGGTCTACCAACACAAAATAATCAAGAGTAAGGACTCGAATCATACCTGTCACAATATCCTGGAGTGTTCCTCTGATTTGGGTGACAACTGTAGCCCACAACCAGCCTATGGCCTCGCTCATGCTAGAAGTAGCATCTCTCTAATTTCCTCTAATTGGTGGTGTAGATCTAGTGGGTTGATCTTGGTTAGTCCACTTTGGACAATCCCTCCAAATGTGACCATCTTGGCCACACTTATAGCATTCCTTAGAACCCTTTCAACAATTCCCCAAATAAATTTTGCCACACTCTCTATATAGTGACTGTCTTTTACGACCTCGAGCCATACTTCTTCAGGATGAAGGTTTCTCCTCGACCTCAAATTATATCTACTATTAGATATAGGCACACTCACTGGTGATGGCGCATAACTTTATAGTCTCTACATAAAGAGGGACCTATTTCCTTTCTCTTGCTCAAGCATACTATGCTCATATCCTATTATGCTCATATCCTATTGGCTTAGCCTTTTCGCTCCAAGGTTTTTCCATCTCACTCTCCTTGTCTTCTTCTACCCATTGATCTATACAACAAGTGGGGTAGCAGGCTCAAGCTTCTTGGTGTTGATGTTATCCCTTAAGTTGATGATGTATTTAAAAGACATGGTCTGCAAATGGGTAAAGCATGATTTAGAAGAGAACTTTCATAGAGTTTGACTATATCGCATGATTTAGAATATGAAAGAAATGAGACAACTCCTAATGTCCTATAGACTCCCTATTATAGATATGGTGTTCTTCACACCAATAATAAGGACCCTACTAGACACGACTTTATAGACTCCCTGAGACACTTGAACTCTGTGCTTTGATACTAAATTTTTCATATCCTGAGAGGATACCCTTGGCATGGCCGATACTTAGAGACTATTGCTAGCCCCTGAGTGAACCATCTGGCCTCATCATCACCTCAGACTCAATAGCGGAAGAATACTAAAGTAAAAATGAAGAAATAGAACAAGTGGCCTTCTCATATATAAATGTTTTCAATGAACAAAGTTAAAAAATAATGGCAGTCATCAACCTCTACTCAATGTCTATGAAGCCTCTACCTCTAACATCTAGATGGTATCATGACAGGCCATGACTACCCAACTCAAGGAAAATAAAGTACTAGTAAAAGTAAAAGGGCTCCTCTGAAGGTAAGAAGGGTTGACCATCTCTGGAATCGTGAATCTAAGCTTCAACGGTGTGTCTGCTGAAGTCTTCTAATTCCTGCCTCTGCATCATGAAATGATGTAGGCCTAAATGGGCATCAGTACATGGAATATACTGGTATGTAAAATAGCTGGAAGTGAAAGGACATAATCAAATAAAGTAACTCAACTCAATTCAGTAAGACATGCAAGTGTAAGAATAAAGTCATTCTTTGGAAATAATTCAATAATATGAAACTTTAACCAAATCGTTCAAATTTTATAATAAAGTAATACTTCTCAGGAAATACTCTAGTATGCAACTTAGTCAATATGTTATGCAAATTAGGGAGTTTCTCTAACCGACATACATCCCACCACCCTCTTTGATGATATATGAATATAACGTCATTGCTCGCCCATCCATTACTTTCCAAAGTAAGGACGACAACCTCAACCTCATGGAATCATGATCTATCAGGCCCCCACTATCATTTTGGGACAGATTTTCCAGAACATTCTACACAACTTTCCTAAGTGGGCAACATAGTTATGGACTATTTCCTCTTACCCAACTCGATGCTTAATACTACTCCCAAAACATTTTCTATAAAACTCATCTCAAACATCATGATCATCATCTTTCATCAATAAATATATTTTGAAAATGCATTTACATCATCATCAAAATACTTCCTCAAAACATCAAGTGCTCTCCTTTAAACATATGCTTCAAAAACATTTACATATCATCAAAACTCTTTCTCAAATCATTATTTATGCTCAAAAATCATATTTATGCAAACTCAGTAAAATATCCAAAAAAAAATCGATGTTTAATATGCTCAATATGACCATCAACCTCAGTTTCAAAATAATGCATAAAATCTAATATAGTCTTAAATTAAGGTTTATGTAAATGAAGACATGAACATACAACCAATTAAATACTCAACTTCAAGAACATTGTCAACATATTAATGTATACAAGAAAACACATAAAGACAATAGAAAACTCAAAAACTTAATTCAAGAATTTAGCGTGAAACTTCACTAAAACTCAATTTCAAAGGATCAACATGTGGAGCACATGGATGAACTCAATCCAAAGTCATGAGTAGCCTTACATACCTGGTTGGGAGATAGACAATCAAATTTGCAAGAAATTGGCCTCAATCCTCTTGAACCCTAGCCTCCTCTTTTCTCCTTAGCCCTAGTTCATAGGATGAATAGTATAAATAATTAAAAATTCATGCTTAGGAATACATATAGGGTTGAAAATGACCTTATAATGGTATGACTTTAGTCTAGGATAGGAGGGGAAAAGACTAGAATGTCCATGCTTTTAAAAATAAACGTCAAGTACCATAAGGGGCAAGTCTATGATGCAGACTTGTCGCACTCTAATTTATTTTTTGACTAAAAACTTAAAATGAGTTGAATATCTATTTTTCTATGAAAACCCACATAAATCAGATTTGTCAAATATGTTTTATATGTAATTTTTGTAAATCACTTTCCAATCAATTTTTCAATCCCATTAAAAAAATTTCAAAAGAAATAAGTCTGTGTCCGCGACAGGGGTGCGACGTACCTCTGTTGCACATTCTTACTGTTTTGGGTTTTCGCATCAAAAAATGATCTTTTGATCTGATTGCCAAATGGGTAAAGCATGATTTAGAAGAGAACTTTCATAGAGTTTGACTATATCGCATGATTTAACTCTCTTCATAGGTACTATTCTTAGCTTTCTCTTGTCTCTATGGAAACCCCTCTATAGTTGTTACCCTTAATGGCTCCTTTTGAACCCTAGCCTCCTCTTTGCACACATCTCTCATCTAAGGGTATTTTGGTAATTTTATCAGACATTACATTCTTATCTTAAGAAAGGTTTTTACAAATAATTCCTTTATGGACTTAGCATCCTTGATGAGGTTTTCCCGTACTGTATGAGATTTACCTAAACTTAGCACTGAGGTTTGCCTTGCCTTACTAAGATTTGTCTAAATTTAGTTTAATTTTCACCCACATCAACAAGGCTGACACAGTGTAATACCTCAGAAATTTTAAAGTGAAATAGGTCATCAGACCTAGTTCTACAAAAGGGTTTACGAGCCATAAACTGGACTACAGTCCATAGACCAAGTCGTAAAAGGTGTTCCAGAGTTTAAATTTTTTTATTAAGTATAGAAGAGGTTTTACGAGAGGGAACTTGGCATGTAACATGTTCTACGAATTGTCTCCCAAGTCATGGAATAAGATTTAAAAACCTATAATTTTGGTCCAAATTCTATGAGAGTAATATGACTCATAATATGTTCTAAGAGTCATTTGATGGATTGTAGAATGAGAATAAAAAACTGGCAATTTTGATCTACTTTCCACGAGAGAGGACAACGACCCATAACCTGTTTCATGGGTTGTAAAAAGGGGTTTCATGGTCCACTTTGGTCGCTTTTCTTGAGAGGTAATTTTTTCTTTTTCCACCCTTTTTAATTAAAACCCATGATGTTTTTGGCTTATTTTAGACCCCTCATCAGTAACCTAAGGGTATTACACCTCAAAAATACCTAGAAACTTCAGAGACCATCAAAGAAGGGGAGAAAACTAGGGTTCCAAGCACATGAATAGAGATTCTTTGAGAAGTTGACTATTTTTTCTATTCTCAAGTATGTAAGGCTAACCAAAACATTGATTATACTCTTTCATGTCCCCCATACCCCAAATTGATAGAGTTATGAGTGATTGAGTCTGTAATACATGTTTCTTCAAGGTTTTTATTAAAGTCTAATGTTCTTCTACATAATCTTGCATGAATTACTATTTTCATGAATTAAATACTTGAAATACATGATTTTTCCATACTACTTGAAACCTAGCATGAATTCTTGTTATTTTTACAAATTGCATTTAGTTAAGCAGACATGGTATGATTTGAGCCTAGAGAGCCTATGAAAACCCTAAATGCCTTAACTCCACTTTTTCTTCATAAATACTATGAGTTAGAATGATGCATAATAGAGTCTCTATAAGTGAAGAGTTAAATCTTAAATGAATGTAACCAAAGAGTCGATAGTGGATATGATGATTTGAGTGGATAAATATCCAGATAAAACTAGTTGATTAAGAATGATTGTCTTATGAGCATTGATTCTTGGAAGAGTATCGAGCACCAAAATAAGTGAGAGTAAGCCTAAACTCAAACTCATTAACTACATCACAAAGCGTAGGAGATGATTGAAACCATTAAGTCAGATGTTCCTCATGATAGGTCCCTAAAAGAATAGAGGACTTGGTTGATTGGGATCCACTATGGATTGATTTATTTTTTACCCTAACAAGTACTGAATAACTATGGCAACATTAGCGAGATTGTTGTACAATAATTGGCTCATAAATAATTATTGTCGAATAAGAGAAACTCCCAGATAGATTCCAAACTGATAGTACTCTAACTTGATTGGATCGAATTTATTTGGATTGGTGTTGATTGGTTATTGTCTACTCTTTATTCTTGCTTTAGATAGATATTTGACATTGTGATTGAGCATCTTTGTGTTTTGTTATTCTATCTATATTTGTTTCACTTAGCTATTTTACATACTCATATAGTTCACATACTGATATCCATTTGGGCCTATATCTTTTCATGATGCAGATACAAGTGTTAGAGATTATTAGCAGTTGCATCATGGAGAATCTAATCGCATCCAATTAATTGGTGAGTCCTTTCCTAATTTAGAGGATGTTCATTTAGATTTCATCTAGCTTGAATTAGTACTTTATTTCACAAGGTCACTGATTGCCCTAGGGATCGTCGAAAGAGTCAGGGTTAGGTGGCCCAGGTCGACAAGGCCAACAAAGAGCTCCACAAGGTTTTGACCTGAAGAACAATAGGTTCTATGCTCTTCATGCATGTCAGGAAGTCGAGGAGGCTCTGAATGTTGTGATTGGTACGTTAAAATTCTTTGATTTTGATGCATATGTTTTGCTTGACCCAGGTGCAATCTTATCTTTTGTGACTCCTATGTTGGCTTTTAGATTTGGTTTGAGTCCAAAAATGTTGAGGGATCCTTACATAGTTTATAGCCCTATCGGTGAATCTGTTATTGTACATAGGATCTATCGTGGTTGTCCTATTTATGTGTTGCATAAGGTATTTTTGTGTGATCTTGTGGAATATGAAATATATAATTTTGATGCAATTTTTAGGATGGATTAGTTGCATGCATCATATGTATCTATAGATTGTACAACCCGGAAGGTCAAGTTCCAACCTCCCAGTGAGCCCGTTCTTGAATGAAAAGGTAGTCACTCTACTATTAAGGGTCATTTTATTTCCTACCTCAAAGCTCGAAAGATGATCTCCATGAGATGTATATATCACATTATAAGGGTTAAGGATGTGGAGTCCGAATTACCTACTCTTGAGTCGGTTCCAGTGGTGAATGAGTTTCCGGACATGTTCCTTAAACACTTGCTTGGTATTCTTCCCAAAAGGGAAGTAGACTTTGGCATAGATCTTCTTTCGGATACTCAACCTATCTCTATTCCTCCTTATCATATGACACCAGCTGAGTTGAAGGACTAGTTGAAAGATTTGTTAGAAAACGGTTTCATCGTGCCAAGTATATCTCTATGGGGTGCTCCGGTGTTATTTATAAGGAAGAAAAATGGATCTCTTCGAATGTGTATAGATTAGAGGCAATTGAATAAGGTGACCATTAAAAATAAGTATCTGTTGCCTAGAATCGATGACCTGTTTGACAAAATTCAAGGGGCTACTCACTTTTCGAAGATGACCTCCGCTCTAGGTATCATTAGTTAAAGATTAGAGAGTGTGATATTCCCAAGATGGCCTTTCGGACAAGATATGGGTACTTTGAGTTTGTGGTGATGTCATTTGGCCTAACAAATGCTCTAGTGGTGTTTATGGACCTAATTAATCAGGTGTTCAAGTCATTCCTTGATAGTTTTGTAGTTGTCATCATTGATGATATTATCTTTTTTTCCCCGGAGTGAGCGGGAGCATATGGATCATGTGAGGTTTGTTTTGTAAACCTTGAGAGAGAAATAGTTGTATGCCAAATTTAGCAAATGTGAGTTTTGTTTGGGTGAAGTTGCTTTTATGGGTCATGTGGTGTCCTATGATGGTATAAAGGTGGACCCGAAGAAGATCGAGGTAGTAAAGAATTGGCCTAGACCATTGACTCCTTTGGACATTCGAAGCTTTCTTAGGTTAGTGGGTTATTATAGAAGGTTCATTGAAGGGCTCTCATCCGTTGCATCTCCATTGACTAAGTTGACTCAAAAGAAGGCTAAGTTTGTGTGGTCGACAAGTGTGAGAGGAGTTTCCAAACTTTGAAGGATCGACTTACATGGGCTCCGGTTTTGAGTCTGCCAAATGGTTTAGATGGGTTTGTGGTATATTGTGATGTTTCTCGAATTATGTAGGGTTATGTACTTATACAACATGGTAAGGTGATAGATTATGCATCAACGCAATTGAAGGTGCATAAGAGTAATTACTCGGCCCATGACCTTGAGTTAGCGATAGTGGTCTTTGCTTTGAAAATTTGGAGACATTATTTGTATGGGGTGCATATTGATGTTTTCACCTATCACAAGAGCTTACAGTATGTGTTCACTTAAAGGGACCTTAACTTGGGACAAAGGAGATGGTTAGAACTCTTAAAGGATTATGACATAAGTGTTCTATATCACCCCCAGCAAGGCAAATGTGGTAGCCGATGCTCTTAGTAGGCTCTCTATGCAAAGTGTGGCATATGTTGAGGAGGGGAAGAAGGAGTTGGAAAGGGATGTTCACCGTTTGGGTAGATTGGGTGTTAGGGTAGCCGACTGCAATGATGGTGGTATACATGTTCAAAATGGGGCTGAATCCTCAGTTATTTTTTATGTGAAAGCTAAGCAAGATTTAGATCATCCTTGCTAAATTGAAGAAATTGGTTGCCAAAAAGAATATTGAGGTTTTTTCCTAAGGGGGAGGAGGTGTACTTGGTATCAAGACTAGTTATGTGTTCAGGATATGGATAACCTTAAGGAGATGATCATGAGCGAAGCCCCTAATTCTCATTATTATATTCACCCAGAGTCTACTAAGATGTATCAGGATTCGAAGGAGGTGTATTGGTGGCAGGGTATGAAGAGGGGCATAGCCAAGTGTCTATCCGAGTGCCTAAATTATCAACAAATTAAGGTAGAGCATCAAAGGCTAGGTGGGTTGGCTCTAGACATTAAGATTCCTACTTAAAAGTGGGAAGACATAAATATGGACTTTGTGGTTGGGCTGCCTCGGACCTGGAAATAATTTGACTCCATTTGGGTTATCGTCAACCGAATGACTAAATTGGCTCATTTCTTACACATTAAGGCCACTTTTAGTACCACAGATTATACAAGGTTATACATTCGTGAGTTGGTTAGGTTGCATGGTGTGCGTAAATCTATCATATCGGATGGGGTACCCAATTTACTTTGCCCTTTTGGAGATCGTTTCAAAGGCCACTTGGTACTAAGGTCAAGTTGATCACCGCCTTTCATCCCCAAACTGATAGACAAGCCGAGATGACTATTCAAACTTTGGAGGACATGTTGAGGGCTTGTGTGTTTGAGTTCAAGGGTAATTGGGATGACCATCTTCCACTTATCGAGTTTGCTTATAATAATAGCTTCCTTGCTAGCATTGGTATGGGCCTATTTGAGGCCTTGCATCTCCGGTGGGGTGGTTTGAGTTAGGGGAGATAGCTTTGATTAGCGCAGATATTGTGATGGAGGCTATGGAGAAAGTGAAGTTGATTAGAATAAGGTTGAAGATAGCTCAAAGTCACCAAAAGTCCTATTTGGATACTAGAAAGAGGGATCTTGAACTCCAAGTTGGGGATTGGGTATTTGTGAAAGTCTCACCTATGAAGAGAGTGATGCGTTTTGGCAAAAAGGGCAAGCTAAGTCCCCAGTACATGGTCCCTTATGAAGTTATTAAGCAGATTGAGAATGTGGCGTATAGGGTAGAGTTACCCCCAGATTTGAGTTCTATCCACCCGGTCTTCCATGTGTTTATGTTGAGAAAGATGGTTGGTGATCCTAGTGTTATTGCTCCCTTTGAAGGTATTGAGGTCCAAGAGAACTTGTCTTATAAGGAGGTCCTGGTAGAAATTTTGGATAGACAAGAAAAATGGCTTTGTAATAAGGATGTGGCTTCGGTGAAAGTGCTTTGGAGAAACCAGCATGTGGAGAGTGCTATATAGAAGCAATATCCTCATCTTTTCCAATCTACTCAAACCTAAGGTATTAGGTTCTCCTTCTCCCAATTAGTCCCAAATTTTCTCATTCTTGAGTCTCATGGCATGACATGCTTAAATGTTCATTAAAATTTTTTTACGATGTTTTGAATGATTTTATTTCATTTTGGCATGAGTTTTAATGTCTTTATTATTTTTAAATAGTGAACTATGTATGATATCTTGTGTTTGGAAGTTTCATGTTCTAATTCAAGCCTTGTTCTTGCACATTCGAGGATGAATGTTTCTAAGGGGAGATGATGTGATGACCCAGATATCGTATGACATCATTGGGACATGAAATTTCATTTCAGATGAAATTTAGACTAAGAGTCGTCCCAATGGAGACCACATGGCTCGTGTGGCCTCCAGTGAACAACATGGTAAGGTGATAGATTATGCATCAACGCAATTGAAGGTGCATAAGAGTAATTACTCGGCCCATGACCTTGAGTTAGCGATAGTGGTCTTTGCTTTGAAAATTTGGAGACATTATTTGTATGGGGTGCATATTGATGTTTTCACCTATCACAAGAGCTTACAGTATGTGTTCACTTAGAAGCTTGAAGCCCCACCATTTGCGGCTAATTGAGGTGCCACACCCAGTTACACGAGTCATGTGGCATGAAACGTGCCATGAGACCTTTCGTGAAGCTTCAGAAGTAAAAATATTCTATGTATGGAATCACCATCTCATAACTTTCCACGAAAATTTCCTCAGTATGGGGAGACGGGAGCACCATACGAACCGTGTGGCTTGACACGGGGCCGTGTGGCCGTCCGTGTGGTAAGTGTTTGTGAAAAATCCTAAGTGTTGACCCTTGACTCCAATTATCTAAATTTTGCCTAAGTATGGGTTCACGGGCACTCCACATGAACCGTAGAGCCACACAGGCCATGTGGCCTCTAGTGTAGTAGTTTCGAGAAATTTTTTCCCTCCGATTCATTAATGGCATTTTCATAAATTTGGTTATTTATATTGGTCTTTTGGGGATTCCTATGCTATTCCATGGTCATCTAAAGACCTAAAACCTATTTCAAATATTCAAAACTCGTTCCTCCCATTTTGAACTCTCTCAAAATAACTCTCAAAGGAACCCTTGTGAATATTTAATTTGGGGGCAAAGGAACTCAACTCTTTTTCAAATTCTTTGGGGTTTTCTCCATTTTGGTGAAGGTATGTGGGTTTTGATCCTTGGTTACTTCCAATCAAGAAGACCTAAACTATTATCAAGAAATTTACATGAATTTTGCTTACTTTGATTTGAAGTTTTAAGTATTATGATTCCATAAATTACAATAATGAATGGGTTATGTTTATCTATTGATTTTAAGGTGATTCTTAATTTAATTTGGAATTTTAAATATTATGATTCCTTAAATTCCAATAATGAATGAGTTATGTTTATCTATTGATTTTAAGATGATTTAAACTTTGAAATATTAAATTTCATCACTTTTATGAATCCATGATTATGCATGGTCTTTTCAGAAGCTTGTTTGAGCATTGGTGGTTTATACATGATTTTAAATGTGAATTTAATTATGAATTTACTTCAATTTCATGTTATGCTATTGATTTCAGATTGAATCTCAATTACCCATGCTATTCTCACATTATTCATATCATACGCATTCATGTTCAGGAGAATTTATGAAAATTATGAAGTGGGTTAAGCCCAATTATGCTCTAGGATATGATTTTGATAAAATATTGGTTATGACAAGAATGTGATCACATACATGTCTATGATTGTTGCTCTTGGAGCATTTTGGGGTGCTTGCACCATTCCTATCATGTGAATGAGTTGTTCCTATGCATAAGTACTATGACTATAAGGTATGTTTTGGCATTTGAGCCTAAGTATGGATTATTGTGAAAGATGTTTGGCTTTTAAGCCCCATTTGTGCATTGAAATGGTCTGGTAAGACTTGCAACTCTTTTGAAAGCATGTATAGCTATGTATACTATAAGTATTCTTGTGGGATAATGACTTGGCACCGGTGGAATGAGGGCTCTCTCTTTCCTCGAACAATGTGCCTAGCATAGGTTTCTTTCCAAAATGAGGGTGCCTGTAAAAAAAGTTGTCTCTGATATGGGGTTGCCCATAAGGAGTAGAAACTATGTGATATGATATGGTGTGCTATATGTGAAATTCCTATCCTAAATGGGGGTGCCCATAAAGAAGGTTGCTTTATACGAAATGGGGGTACCCGTAAGGTAAAGTATGGTTTACCTTTGGCAAGTAGGCTACCTCTTTACCAATGAGGGGATTTCATCGGGATTCCAAGTAATAGTTCGCTTGGTCTTACTCATATGGGTTGAGGTCATATCCCCACTATATATAAGAGAATTATTTGCATTTTATTCATCATTGGCTTTATGACATCTTGTTATATTACGGCCCTTGTTATATATATTTCTTTCGATAATATGTGGCCCTGTCATCTAACATTGAAGAGTAGGTTTTGGTAAGTTTCATGCATTACATCTCGTATACACATTCAAATGTACTAAAGCATGCTCTTTCTTACATGATTTAACCATGTAGGGACTGACGACCTTGATCATCCACCGTTCGATGCTTGATTATGTTGCCTATCTATTATTGCATTGCATCCTACATACTTAGTATATTTAAATATACTAATGCATACTTTATACCTACATAATATTACCATGTAGGAACTGAAGCTCCAACTGCCTGAAAATATACCTCAAAAGTGCCCAAAATCATAATTTCCATATATCTAAAAATCTTTGTGTGATATCAAAAGTCTAACTTTATATTCTTGTTCAGGGGGAAAAATTGAGTGGCAAATGGGCCTAACCCGAATTTTAGAGCAACTGTATCAAAATTCAAAAACGCAAAGTGAGTAATTTCCAATGAGCTAGTGCACCACCCCAGGCGCGACGCGCCAAGGATGCAGAGAAGGAGTATTTATGTCCTATTTTATTAGTTCGGTCCAAGCATTTTGGGTCTTGGGCCTAAGTATTCCCATACATGAAAATACCTATACTTAGGCATATTTCACCTTTATATCATACAAGATATTTCCCAATACTTTCTCAAACACTTAGACTTATGTTTCATCCAAATTCAAGTGTCCCAAACTCATTTTGGATCTCAAGAATCTCATTCAAGCTTCAAGCTCTCATTATAGTCTAAGTCTAGCTTATTTATTTCATTTAATACCATCGTGGGTCCCCTACATCAAGCCAAGTTCAAAGGAATTTTCGTTCGCTAAGCTTTGCATAAGTACCTGTAGGAGGGTCAACTTTAAAGGGCAATATACCTTAACACACAAAGCGCTGAGTGGAGCATGACATACCAAATCAAAGCTCTTTGAATTAGCTTTTCAATGCACTTGGTTTCACCTTATATAGTGTTTGGATGAAGAAGTTATGCCCATTTTTGTAGAACTTGTATGTGCAAGGGTATATACGGGTTTTTGCCAAATTCCACCTCATTAATAGCATTCCGTAAATTTAGGCATTTCTATTGGCATTTTGGGAATTCCTATACTATCTTAACATCTCCTAAAGACCTAACCCTATTCCTAAAGATAAAATTCACTCCTCCCAATTGGAATACACTCTCAAATTCTCTCAAGAGCCTCCATCAAAACCCCAATACAAATTCAAAGAAACACAAGAGCAAGCTTTGGATTCTAAGACCCACTTCCAAACTTCAAGTCTTTCACAAATCAATTTCAAGAAATTCAAGTTCTAAGGTATATGGGTTTCATTCATAGGTACCTTTCATCCATGAAGCCTAATCTTCCATTTCTATAAAAATTACATATTTTTAAGTTATGTTGCTTATGGGTATTATTCGTTAGAGATTATAATAATATACTATATTGGGATTTTATGAAAGTTTGTTTGAAAATACATGACTACTCATTTTTAAGTCTATACCATAAAATGATTTACCAATTATGATTATGCATGTTTTAAGCTTTAGAATTGTGATATCTCTTGGGATTTGATGAGGGGTTTCAATGTATTTTACAAGATGGTATTACCAAATATTGGTGGACTATTTTACTTCAAGTTTTCTTGCATGATTTCACTCTGGAATCGCATGGTTTTACACTAGCACTACACACCCGCCAAGTGTTTCATAAAATGCCCAAATTATGATTTCTTAAGGAATTGAAGGTCCAATGCATGTCTTATGAGTTAAATGACTATATGATTATGAAAGAAATACCTGTATATGACATTTTCTCTATAGTGTTGGGAATTGATCAAGACTCACTTGGGGGTTTGTAGTCCTAGGTAACTTTATTCAGGCATTTGTACCTTAATTACCTGGCTCGAGAGGTGGTAGGCACATGCAACCATGTCAAGAGATTTGTACATTGATAACCACATTGGGGGGTTTGTACTCTAGCAACCATATTGGGGGTTTGTACCTCATCAACCATGTTGGGGGGCTTGTACCTCATTAACCTATTGAGGGGTTCATACCTCAGCAGCCTCTCTAGGGGGTGGTAGGCCTTGGATATGTACTAATAATAGTCTCTCCCTACACATGTATTTTGTTTTATGTAAGCGTCATTTACTCTAAGCATCCTTCATGCATATCATATTGCTATATGCTCATCTATTGCCTAATTATGTATTTTGATTATGTTGCCTATCTATTATTGCATTGCATCCTACATACTTAGTATATTTAAATATACTAATGCATACTTTATACCTACATAATATTACCATGTAGGAACTGAAGCTCCTACTGATTCTCCTCCTCGTGGCTGGATGGATTGTTCAAGTTAGCTTTTGGTGAGTCCTTAAGTCCGGGGACAATGTTTATCTTCTTTCATACTTATGTTTAGATTATATATCATATATTTGGATTACATAATGTCATTAGTATGAGGGTGAGCTCGGTTGCTTGTCTTGGCCCCTGCTAAGTTCTATGTTTAGAGGTGTTGTTGGATAAATATGTAAGGATGTTATGAGCTTGACTCTCTCTTGACTCTCTTTAAGTTTTTATGAAATGAAGGTTTTCCCTTAGTCCCTATTTCCTTATTTCTACTCTGTTATCGTGTTTAATTGCTTTCGCAACCAAGGATCTATAATGATATGTTAAGAGGCTTGATTGGGGTTCTTTTGTGTTCCCCTTTCATCATGTCACATCTAGGCCCTAGTTTGGGTCGTGACAAACATAGTGTCAGAGCACTAGGTTGTTATGTCATTGGCGTCCAACATACCACGTTGATTGGAGTTCTACTGATGGCTGTGAAGCACGCAACAACTATGAATAGGAGGCTATGAGGCGTTCTAGGAAATGTTTCTCTTCTTCATGATCTATGTCATGCGATAGAGTTAGGTTCCCTAGGACTTATTACTAATCCCTAATCGTTAAATTTTAGGATATATCTTATGCTACTCAGATTGGTGATATATCGAATGCATAGGTTCATAATGCTCTATGGGTTATGACCCAAGTGGTGACAAAATTGGCAACTCAACTCAATCAACAAGTGAGTGCTCCCAAGACCTCAAATGGTAAGGGGAGTGGTAGTAGGGCTAAGAGGGGTCGTGTTGAGGGTAAGTTCCAAAGTCTCAAAGATAAAGGTGATGCTATGTGTTCAACATGTGGTCAAGCTCATAGAGGCCCATATTTTAAGGGCACCAATGCTTGTTTTAGGTGTGGTGGAGTGGGATATAAGAGGAAGAATTTCCCCCATAAATTCAATAAAAGTAAAAGGGGTGATGAAGGGGTGACTCGTATTAGATACCCAAAATGTGGGAGGCAAGAAGGGGATGAGCCCGATGTTACTACCGGTATGTTAAAATTTCCTTTGGCTTTGATGTGTTTGCATTGATGGTCCTGGGTGCCACAATTTCTTTCATGATTCTTTCTTGTTGCTAGTGGGCTTTAAGTGTGCCCTAAGTTGTTGTGTGAACGTTTGGAGTCTACCGCCCCCCTCCCCCTTTGTTGAGTCTATTGTTGTTAGGAAGTTCATAGGTATTATTTCGTGTTCACATTGTATTAGGTCTTGCCTTGTGACTTGTTGGGTTTGATGTGGTGGATTTGGATGCCATACTTGGGATGGATTAGTTGCATAGATATTATGCCTTCTTTAATTGTTGGGCCCGTAGAGTTAGTTTGATGTGGTGGATTTGGATGCCATACTTGGGATGGATTAGTTGCATAGATATTATGCCTTCTTTAATTGTAGGGCCCGTAGAGTTAGATTTTAATTCCCTAATAAACCCATCCTTGAGTGGGGGCTTGTAAGGTGGATGTGAAGGTGTAAGTCCGTTTCTTGTCTTAAGGTAATATTGATATCTGAGGGTTGCATTTACCATTTTATAAGAGTTAGAGGCATTGAACCTAAGTTATTTCTATTGAGTTATTTCTGGTGATCAATGAGTTAGTGAATGTCCTTTCCAATATTTTGAATTTAGGGTGGTGTATGTAGTGTCAGAGGATGGTATTAAGGTGGATCCTAAGAAGATGGATGTGATTAGAAATTGGTTAAACCTTTGACTCCCTTGATATTAGTAGTGTATTGGGCTTAGTGACTTACTACTGGAAGTTTGGGAATGAGTTCTCTTCTATTGCTTCTCCCATGACTAAGTTGACCCAAAAGAAGGATAAGTTTGTCTGAACCGTTCAATATGAAAAGAGTTTCCAAACCTTGAAGCATAAGTTTGTGTCCGCTCCTATCTTGTCTCTACTGGAAGGGTTGGAAGGGTTCATTATGTATTATGATGTCGCCCGGATTGGTTTGGGTTGTGCTTTGATACAAAATGGTAAGCTCATAGCCTATGCTTTTAGACCACTTAAAATGTGTGAGAAGGATTATCCTATCTATGACCTTGAAATGGCTATCGTTGTATTTGCTTTAAGAATTTGGTGTCGTTATATGCTTAGGGTGCATGTTGAAGTGGTTATCGATCACAAGAATCTTTAATATATGTTCACCCAAAGGATCTTATCTTGAGACAAAGAAGGTGGTTATAACTTCTTAAGGATTATGATATGAGTGTGCATTATCATCCCGGTAAGACTAATGTTATGGTCGGTGCTTTGAGTAGGGTGTCTATGGGTAGCCTAGTTCATATTGATGGTGGCAGCAAAGGGGTGACTAAGCAGGTCCACCGATTGGCCGGTTTGAGGGTTAGGTTGGAAGTGGTTGATAATAGTGGCATTGTGGTTGTTGATGGTTCAAAGTTTTCCTTGATTGATGAGGTAAAAGAAAAGCAAGATCTTGATCCCTCTTTATTAGAATTGAATGCTTCAGTGAGCGTTGACATGGTGGACGTTTTCTCTTAAGGGGGAGATGGTGCCCTTAGGTACAAAGGTAGGTTGTGTGTGCCTAGTGTTGATGACTTGAGCAAAAGAGTTCTTGATGAGACTAATAGTAGCTATCATTCTAGCATTGGCATGGCTCCTTTTGAAGATTCCATATGGTAGACATTGTACGTTCCCGATTGGGTGGTTTGAAGTAGGAGGAATGACTTTGTTGGGTTTGGATTTGGTTATGGAGGCTATGGAGAAGGTGAGGTTGATTAGGGAAAGGATGTAACAGCCCAAAGTCATCAAAGGTCCCATGCCGGGATGAGGAGTAGGGATCTTGGATGTAAAGGTGGTGATTGAGTCTATTTGAAGGTTTTAATCATGAAATGTGTGGTTTGTTTGGCATGAGATGAAATTGAGTTTAAGGTTAGTGAGTCATTATAGAGTGTTGAGGAGGATTGGTAAGGTCATATATGAAATGGAGTTTCCTGTGGATATAGATATAGTTCGTCTGGCTCTTCATGTATCTAAGTTGAGGAGATATATTGGTGATTTAAGTGTTATAGGACTATTTGAGGTTGTGGACATTGTGGAGGATAAGTTGACTTATGAGAAGCTCCGATGGAGAAGTTGGGTAGATATGAGTAAAGTTCAATTTGTAAGGGTGTAGAGTTCGTCAAGGCCATTGGGAGAATTGTCAAATTGGAAGTATCATTCAGGGAGCCGAAGCGGGCATAAAAAAGCAATATCCGTACCTATTTCATTCTATTCAAGCTTGTGATAACATGCCAAGTCCTTTTCTTTTATGGATCCAAGTCTTATATTTCAGCCTCTATGTCATTTGCATGCATTCATATTTATGTTGACAAGTTCATGATGATTTCTTTACACTTATGTTGAGATTTTGAAAATGGTGTTTAAGTGCATTACTAAATTCTTGTTGGGGCTGATTTATTCATGATTACTTTTCTTATATACGTTTCTTTGACATTTGAGGACGAATATTCCCAAGGGGGAGATATTGAAACGACCCCAAAAAGTGCCCGA
>DF360979.1:0-10382 GCA_000787875.1 Solanum virginianum | reverse complement strand
ATGTTAAGAGGCTTGTTTGGGGTTTCGCATTCAAATCTAAGTCAAGCTTATTTATGTCATTTAATACCATCGTGGGTCTCCTACATGAAGCCAAGTTCAAAGGAATTTTCGTTCGCTAAGCTTTGCACAAGTATCGGTAGGAGGGTCAACTTTAAAGGGGAATATCCCTTAACACACAAAGAGCTGAGTGGATCATGATATACCAAATCAAATCTCTTTGAATTAGCTTTCTAATGCACTTGGTTTCACCTTATTTAGATTTCGGATGAAGAAGTTATACCCATTTTCATAGAACTAGAATGTGTAGGGGTATATACAGGTTTTTGCCAAATTTCGCCTCACTAATAGCATTCCATAAATTTAGCCATTTCTATTGGTATTTTGGAAATTCCTATGCTATCTTCACACCTCCTAAAGACCTAACCCTATTCCTAAAGACCAAATTCACTCCTCCCAATTAGAATACACTATCAAATTCTCCCAAGAGCCTCCATCAAAACCCTTATACAAATTCAAGGAAGCTCAAGAGCAAGATTTGGATTCAAAGACTCACTTCCAAACTACATGTCTTTCACAACTCAATTTCAAGAAATTCAAGGTCTAAGGTATATGGATTTCATTCATGGGTACATTTCACTCATGAAGCCCAATCTTCCATTTCTATGAAAATTACATGTTTCCAAGTTGTGTTGCTTATAGGTATTATTCGTGTTATAAGTTTAATGACAATATGATGATGAAAGAAATGTACGTATATGATATTATCTCTATAGTGTTGGGAATTGACCAGGCCTCACTCAAGGGGTTGTAGGCCCTTACAACCATGTCGAGGATTTTGTACCTTGATAACCACGTTGGGGGTTTGTACTCCATCAACCATGTTGGGGAATTTGTACCTCATCAACCTATTGAGCAGTTCGTACCTCATTCTCCTCTCCAAAGGGGTGGTAGGCCTTGTATATGCACTAATAATAGTCGCTCCCTACACATGTATTATGTTCTATGTAAGCATGATTTACTCTAAGCATCTTCCATGCATGTCATATTACTATATGTTCATCTATTGCCTAATTTTGCATTTTGATTATGTTTCCTATCTATTGTTGCATTATATCCTACATACTTAGTACAATCAAACATACTAACGCATATTCTATGCATACATGATATTACCATGTAGGAACTGGAGCTCCTATTGATTCTCCTTTTTATGGCTAGAAGGATTATTCAAGTTAACTTTTGGTGAGTCCTCAAGTGTGGGTACAATATCTATCTTCTTTCATGCTTATGTTTAGACTATATCTCGCATATTTGGATTAGCTAATGTTAATTGTATAAGGGTGAGCCTGGTTGCTTGTTTTGGCCCCTGCTAAGTTCTATGTTTAGAGGTGTTGTTGGACAAATATGTAAGGATGTTATGAGCTTGACTCTCTCTTGACTCTCTTGAAGCTTTTATGAAATGAAGGTTTTCCCTTAGTCTCTATGCCCTTATTTTTACTCTTTTATTGTGCTTAATTGCTTCTGCAACCAAGGATGTGTAATGGTATGTTAAGAGGCTTGTTTGGGGTTCCTTTGGGTTCCCCTTGCGCCGTGTCACATCTAGGCCCTAGATGGGTCATGACACCGGATTCCAAGTTTACTTATAGTGGTGAGTCCTATCTTCCAAGGATGATCTACCATCTTTCTACCTATGATACTTTTGTTTCTTTATGTACTTGATGGTGAGACCCGGGTAATGTGTTGGCTCCCGGCTACTTAGGTAGAGGCATTATCGGACACCTTGTAAACTTTCTTACGTTATATGCTATATGCTATGGTTAAAGTCTATGTTATGGATTGGCTAACTGTGACTATTGTTATGTGAGTTAGTTATGGGATTTATGGTTTGGTTATATACTGTGATGGAAGGATACTAAGTCTTGAATTGCCCCCATAGCGTGAGTCGTACTTACCCGCCCCTTAGTTATGTGCTATGTATTATGTGAATTCATGCTAATCCCTTTTCTCAAATGCCCCCATACCGTGAGTCCTACTTTTCCATCCCTTAGAACTATGTGTTTATGTTTGTAGATGCTTCCGAACCGATGATGTGAGTTTTGGTATCTTGAGGCTTGTTTGGGGACCCTTGGGTTCCCATTTACCATGTCACACCTAGAACTTAGGTTCGGGTCCTAACAATATATTATCAATATATCGATATGATATATTAAATATTTTGGAAGTCTCAAATATTATATTTTTTCTAAAAAACTTATTAAATATTAAAAATCATTATTTTTCAAAAATAAGAGGACACATGGAATACCTGGTGAATATATCAAAATACCTCTAGAGAAGAGAAGTGCACATAATGCATCTTCCCATGCTCCGTTTGCAAATTTGAGACCGGATATGCGATTAGCATAGAAAATTGAGTAGGAAAATGGTCTCGGTAGCTTTTTAGAGCGATCGGATCAAAAGATAATTTTTTCGTTCAACAATGAAAAGTAGTGTCTGTGCGCGACAGAGGCCGTCACGCCTCTGTAGCGGACTTACACTTATTTTTTTAATTTTTTGGTGGTATTGGAAAAACTCATTCGGAGAATTTTCGAAAAAAATACACATGTGAGTGATGGGTCCGCGTGGTGGACCCAATTTTCTAAGTTGAAAATCTTTTTCTTTATTTTATGAGGGGCATTTCGAATAATTTCCAACCCCTCCTAAACTCAATACATGATCAAAATAAGTCATTTTGAGCATAAAAAGGGTCAAAAAACCCATTCTAAGTCATTGAAAAGTTAGGGCTTGAGAAAAGAGAAGAGAGAAGCGGAGATTGGAGAATTCGAAGGCAAATTCTTAAAGTGATTGTTGATAGCTTTATCCCAGGTATGTAAGGCTTAACTAAAGCATGAGATTGTTCTCTCATGTGACCCATAGATGGTAATAGAGGAGTTGAGGGTTCATGAATCCCCTTACATGTTTTATTGAGATACTTTCTTGATTATTTTCTTGAAAATTATATCTACTATGTGAATTTTCATATATTGGTGATCATCATAAACTTGATTTCTTGAATTATATGTTTTCCATGAGATATTGTACAACCCTATATATTAAATTGTGAAAGCATGTACAAGAGACTTAGGGATGGAGTCTAGAGCCTTGGTTTAAGTATGTTGAGTGGTCTTAATGTGAGTATGAGGATGAGTTAATTGAACTTAATTGTCCTATGAGTCATCATAAGTGAGTTCTTGAGTTCAGTCTAAACAACTTCTTCTATTGATGATCTGAGTCATTAAGTTCTTAAATGAGAATTGAGTTAATTGAGATGAGTTAAAGTCCCTAAAATAATATAGGGCCTTTGAGTTTGAATTAATAAGATGATGAGAGTCTCCATGAGACTAATTGAGATGATGAGTGCCTCTACGAGGCTAATTGAGATAAGGAGGAGGAGTCTTATGAGTATTGAGTCTTGGGAGGAGTATCGAGCACCGAAATGAGTAAGATGAGTCCCACTTGCACTTATTACCTATGCCGGCCCAGCATAGGAGAGGATTGAACCATTACATCAAATGGTCCCCTCTCGAGTTTACATCCTTGAAAAAATAGAGAATGGGAGGTTTGATTGGTTGATAGGTCACTTGATGTCACGACCTGATCTCGGTCATGATGGCGCCTGCTAGGTCCCACCTATAAGCAAGCCAAAACCCAACCCAAGGGTACCTTCCTAGCTCTCTAGTCTAAACAAAATTGATACAATGAAAACATATACGCCGAAACCTACCCAGAAATTGGAAGTCAACTGTACAAAGCTACAATAACTAAAATATGAGATGGTATACATAAAGGCCAAACCAAAATATAATCCACAACCTATGAATACTCCTAAAATACATAATACTACAGTACAAGACCAAAGTTTGACAATAAAAGATGACCATCAAAAGAAGGGGACTACGACGAAGATAAAGTTATCAGTGCTCACCCAAAAGTAGTCTCCTGCGCTCCCTAATCCCCTAAACTCAGTAATCTCAACTAAGATTTGTACCTGTACCATGGAAAGATGTAGAAGTAGGGGTGAGTACTAAAAAAGGCATCCAGTAGGCATCATCGGTCGACTGAGTGAAATAGTAACATAAATAAAGTCCAAATAAATGGGAAACTGCAGCAGTGTTGAACTCAGATAAAGGCATAAGCGTGTCTGGGAACCCTCAAACCATTACTGAACTAATCAAAGTAAAGAACAATGATCAGCTGAACCAATCTAGTACTAAACATCGATGTCAATTGATAAAGATTGCATAGGCCAATAACACAAGTACTCCCAACTAAAATATAGTGTAGTGCATGAGTGCAAAACCCTAGTATACATGCTTGTACGTAAATGGTCCCGCATAAGGCCAAAAGGCACATTTGTGCACAAAAATCATACTGATAGATAACCACAGAATCCCATAGAACCATCATGGAGCCTAGTCTTCCATATCATCAGAACAAGGGTCAGTTATACGTGGGTGTAAGGCCCTAGTGTCTAAGCTTGAACGCCCCCTGAGCCCTCATAAGCCCAGGAGGTACACCAATGTACAATTAGGGTGTGAATAGGTGTATGGATCCATGGGTAAATAATCACATAAACTTTGGTCCTCGATCCTGTGCCGACACATGGCACCCAATCCAAAATATCATGTTAGAACATGATACCCAATATAATAGTGTTGTGTCGGAACATGATACCCGATCTGAAATGATTCCAAAAACTTCTCAAAAATGTGTCTTGAAATGTCAGGAATTTTAAACTCTATATATCCCAAAATTCATGTATGATATCAAAAATCTGACTTCATATTCTTGTTCATAGGGTAAAAGTTAGGGGGAAAAGGGTCTAACCCCAATTTAAGAGCAGTCAATTTACAATTTCATTTTTCATAATTTTTCTTATCCAGAATTGATCCGCCACAGGTCCGCGTCATGGTTCAGACACTGACCTATGCATTTTGTTGCCAGAATTTTTTTTATCTCAATCCAAGGTTTTTGGGTCTTGGGCATAAGTGTTTCTAAACGTGTTTTTACCTATACTTAGCCATATTTCACACTCATATCATCCTAAACATTCTCCAATATCCTCTCAAACACATAGCCATATTTTTCACTCCCAAAGTCAAGTCTCAAAACCCTCATCCGAAATTAGGGATTTCCTTCAAGCTTCAAGCCTCCATTTTTAATCTTCATCAAGAGCTTCCTCAAAGCTAAGGTATATAGGTTTGAGCCATTGGGTTCTTTCACTCAAGGTGTCCTAATCTCCTTTTTACTCAATTTGTATGATTTAAAGTTGATTTTACTAATGGGTTTACTAGTATGAACATGTCTATGAACTATGTTAAAGTTGTGAATGTTTTGCTATGGTTTGAGCTATAAATCTCGAATCTAATGTAAGATTTGATGAGGGGTTTTAATATATATTATTTGAGAATGATGCAAGGTGTTGGTTGATGGTTTTACAATGGATTTTCTGGCATGATTTCATCTCTATATTTCATCATTTTACACTAGCATTACACACCATCTAAGTATTTGAAAAAATGTCCAGATGTGGTTTCTTGAGAAATTGAAGGTCCAAAGCATGAGATATGATATGAATGATGTTATGATGATAAAATAAGCTTATGTATATAATGAATTCTTTATAAAGTGTTATATTAAACAATGCCCAATTCGGGGGACCAAGAGCCTAGATAACCTAGATGAGGGTTCGTACTCATCAACCTAGTGAGGGGTTTGTACTTCATCACCAGGGTGATGGGGTGGTATCATCATCAACCTAGATGGGGGTTTGTACACATCAGCCTAGTGAGGGGTTTGTACCTCACCATTTAAGTGATGGGGTGGCATCATTACCAACCTACCAAGGGGTTTGTACTTTAGAAAGCTAGCTTGGTCTCTTTTACACATATGATATCCTATATGAGCATGACTTACTTAAGCATGTTTTACTTATGCATTGATCATACATGCTATATTGTTATATTATATCTATTGCCTATTATTATGTATTTTGATTATGATGTCTATCTCTTGTTGCATTATATCCTACATATTTAGTACATACAAACGTACTAGTGCATACTCTTGCCTATATGATATCATCATGTAGGAACCAAAGCCCAAGTTGATCATTGTCCTCCTCTATGTAGCTAGTTCGGTACTACTCAAGCCAGATAGTGAGTCCTCCACTTCAGGGACCTTAGTCTATGTTATTCTAATTATGTATTGAGACACTCTTCTTAATGTTCTATTTTGACTATGAGGGTGAGCCTAGTAGATTTGTCTTGCCGCCCGCTCTTATCTATGTATTAGAGGTGCTTATTAGGCATATTATATATCTATGATATGAGTTTGACTCTTGTCTTTTGATTATGATGTTATGCAAGTTTTGTCCCTTAGTCCTTTGCCCCTATTCTTACTCTTTATGTCTTTTATATGCTTCTGCGACTGATGATGTGTAATGATAAGTTAAGAGGTTTGTTTGGGGTTCCTTCGGGTTGCCCATTCGTCGTGTCACATCTAGGTCCTAGGCTTGGGTCGTGACATATATGGTATCAGAGCACTAGGTTGATAGATCTTCGAAGTCCTACTTACCACGTCAATTAGAGTCCTATTCATGGTTGTGAAGCGCGCCATGACTATGAATAGGAGGCTATGAGACATTTTAGGAAATGCTTCCCTTCTTCATGTTCTAAGTTGTGCTATACAGTATTAGTAAGTTTTTACCCCCATTATTCTTTGCTATCCTAGATCATGCCAAACACTAGAGGAAGAAGGGACCAAACTCTCAAGGAGCAACCTACCAATGGTCAGCTCCGGGATGCTTTCAGTATGCTTGCCCAAGTTGTGGCCAACAAAGTCAATCAAGGGGCCCAAGCCCCTCATACTACTACCCCAGGAGCTAGGGTAAGGGACTTCATGAGGATGAATCCTCCGGTGTTCTATGGGTCAAAGGTGGATGAAGATCCACATGAGTTCATTGATGAGATTTACAAGATATTGAATATCATTGGTGCTGGGCCGAATGAAAAGGCAGAGTTGGCGGCATACCAACTCAAAGGGGTAGCCCGAGTTCATTGATGAGATTTACAAGATCTTGAATATCATAGGTGTTGGGCCGAATGAAAAGGCAGAGTTGGCGGCATACCAACTCAGAGGGTAGCCTAAATTTGGTATGATCAATGTAAGGGGGAGAAGGGTAATGGTTATGTGGAGGGTTTTATTAGAAGGGGTAGCCCAAATATAGTATGATCAATGGAAGAATGAGAAGGGAATTGGTAATGTGGTGCTTTGGGAGGAGTTCAAATTTGCTTTCCTTTATTGGTTTTTCCCTCTTGAGCTTAGGGAAGCTAAGTTAGTAGAGTTTATAAACTTGAAACAAGGCGCTATGAGTGTAAGAGAGAATGCCCTAAAGTTTAATCAACTTTCAAAGTATGCTCCGCATTTGGGGGTCAATCCTATATTTAGGATGAACAAGTTTGTAATGGGGGTCTCCGACTTGTTGAGTGAGGAATACCAGTCTGCTTTTCTAATTAGTGACATGGAATTATCTCAGTTGATGAATTATGTCGAGCAAATGAAGGATGAAAAGTTGAGGAAGAGGAGAGGTCATGAGGCCAAAAGGGCCCATCTTGGGGGTAAGTTCCAAAGGGGTGGCCAGTTCTATCAAGGCCAAGGGTCTCATCATGCTACTAATAGGGGGTTTGCCAATGACTTCCCTAGGCCTCAAGGTGTTGGTGTTGTGGCTCCCGTTGATATGCGTCCTACATGTGGGAAAAGTCATAGGGGCCCGTGTTTGAAGGGTTCTATGCATGCTTTGATTGTGGAGAGCTTGGGCACAAAAGGATGGATTGTCTAAGAAACTGTGGTAAGGGCCAAGGTGCAAATGCAATTCCATTGGGTAGAGGTGGTCCTCAAGGTGGTGCCCCAAGGCACAATCAATTTTATGCTTTACATGGGAGGCAAGAGGTTGGTGAGTTCCTCGATGTTATTACCGGTATGTTGAAAATTTTTATCTTGATGTATATGCTTTGATTGATCCGGGTGCCACCCTTTCCTTTGTTACCCCCTATGTTGCACCTTTGACTTTGATGTGGGTGCCACTCCTTATTTTGTTACCCCCTTTATTGCCAAAAGTTCCATGTTGACCCTGAGTTGTTGCATGAGTCATATGAAGTGTCTACTCCTATTGGTGTCTCTATTTTTGCTAGGAAATTTTATAGAAGTTGTCCTATTTGTATTTTGCATAAGTTGATGCCTTGTGATCTTGTTGAATTAGACATGGTAGATTTTGATGTCATTCTTGGGATGGATTGGTAGCATACCTACTATGGTTCTATTAATTGTAGAACCCGTAGGGTCAAATTTTAATTCCCTAATGAACCCGTCCTTGAGTGGAAAAGTTAAGATGTGGAGGTCAAGGGTAGATTCATTTCTTACATTAAAGCTTGTAAGTTGATCTCTAAGGGGTGGCTTTGCCATCTAGTGAGGGTTAAAGATGTGGAGTCTAAAGTCCCTTCCATAGAGTCTATTCCGGTTGTAAATAAGTTTCTTGATGTCTTCTCAAATGACCTTCCCGGTATTCCTCCCGAAAGGGAAGTAGATTTTGGTATAGACCTCCTCCCCGATACTCAACCTATCTCTATTCCCCTTTACCGTATGGCCTCGGCAGAGTTGAAGGAGTTAAAGGAACAATTGAAAGATTTGTTGGAGAGGATTTATTAGACCTAGTCAATCACTTTGGGGTGCTCCGGTGTTATTTGTGATGAAGAAGAATGGGTCATTTAGAATATGTATTGACTATCGGTAACTCAATAAGGTCACTCTAATGAATAGATGTCCTTTTCCAAGAATTAAAGATTTGTTTGACCAATTTCATGGGGCTAGCTATTTCTCTAAGATTGATCTTCGGTGTTGGTATCATCAAGTGAGGGTGAGGGAATGCGATATTCCAAAGATGACTTTTCGGACTACATTTGGGCATTATGAGTTTGTTATGATGTCGTTTGGGTTGACCAATACACCGGCCATCTTCATGGACCTAATGAATAGAATCTTCAAACCCTACCTTGATTCCTTTGTTGTGGTCTTCATTGATGATATATTGATCTATTCTCATAGTAGGGAGGAGCATATAGGGCATTTAAGGGTTGTCTTGCAAAGATTGAGGGAGGAGAAATTGTATGCCAAATATGACAAGTGTGAATTTTGGTTGAAGGAGGTTGCATTCTTAGGTCATGTGGTGTCGGGGAATGGTATAAAAGTGGATCCTAAGAAAATTGATGTGATTAGGAATTGGCCTAGACCATTAACCCCATCGGATATTAGGAGCTTCTTAGGCCTAGCAGGTTATTATAGAATGTTTGTGAACAGGTTCTCCTCCATTGCTTCCCCTATGACAAAATTGACACAAAAGACGTTAAGTTTGTGTGGACCGATAAATGTGACAGGAGCTTTGAAACATTGAAAGACAATCTTGTGTTCGCTCATATATTGTTACTATCGGATGGACTTGAGGGTTTTGTGGTGTATTGTGAAGCTTCCTGGATTGGTTTGGGTTGTGTGTTGATGCAAAATGGTAAGGTTATAGCCTATGGTTCTAAACAACTCAAGGTACATTAAAGGAACCACCTACCTATGATCTAGAGTTAGCCGTCATTGTGTTTGTATTAATGATTTGGGGTCACTACTTGTATGGGGTTCATGTGGATATGTTCACTGATCATAAGAGCCTCTAATATGTCTTCACTCAAAAAGTTCTCAACTTAAGGCAAAGGAGATGGTTGGAACTTCTTAAATATTATGATATGAGTGTGCACTATCATCTAGGTAAGGCAAATATTGTGGCAGATGCTTTGAGTAGGGTGTCTATGGGTAGCCTAGCTCATGTTGATGGGGTTGATAAGTAAATGGCTAGGGAGGTGCATCAATTGGCTAAATTAGGGGTTAGGTTGAAGAGGTTGGTGATGATGGTGTTGTTGTTGTTGGTTCTAAGTCTTCATTAGTTGATGAGGTGATAGCAAAACAAGATTTTCACTCCTCCTTGCTTGAATTGAAGGCCTTGGTGAAAGGAGGCAAAGTAGAGGATTTCTCCCTAGGGGGAGATGGTTCCCTTAGGTACTAAGGTAGGTTGTGTATGCCTTGTGTTTGTGGTTTGAGAGAGAAAATCCTTGATAAGGCCCATAATTCTTCTCATTCTATCCACCCCGGTTCCACCAAAATGTATAGAGATTTGCGGGCTATGTATTAGTGGGGAGGTATGAAGATGGACATTGCCAAATTCATTTTCGGTTGCCATAGTTGCCAACATATCAAAGTCGAACATCAAAGGTCGGGTGGCTTAACTCAAGATATAGAGATTC